>JAOBRD020721339.1:0-14330 GCA_027575215.2 Hydrozoanthus sils
GAGATGGTAAGATAGTGTAATGGTATTGATGATTGGGATGGAAATGGTAAGATAATGTAATGGTAGTGACGATAGTGATGGAAATGGTAAGATAGTGTTATGGTATTGATGATTGGGATGGAAATGGTAAGATAATGTAATGGTAATGATGATAGGGGTGGAGATGGTATGATAGTGTAATGGTATTGATGATTGGGATGGAAATGGTAAGATAATGTAATGGTAGTGACGATAGTGATGGAAATGGTAAGATAGTGTTATGGTATTGATGATTGGGATGGAAATGGTAAGATAATGTAACGGTAGTGATGATAGGGGTGGAGATGGTAAGATAGTGTAATGGTATTGATGATTGGGATGGAAATGGTATGATAGTGTAATGGTAGTGACGATAGTGGTGGAGATGGTATGATAGTGTAATGGTATTGACGATTTGGATGGAGATGCGAAGATAGTGTAATGGTAGTGACGATAGGGGTGGAGATGGTATGATAGTGTAATGGTAGTCACGATAGGGGTGGAGATGGTATGATAATGTAATGGTAGTGACGATTGGGATGGAGATGGTAAGATAGTGTAATGGTAGTGACGATAGGGGTGGAAATGGTAAGATAGTGTAATGGTATTGATGATTGGGATGGAAATGGTAAGATAGTGTAATGGTAGTGACGATAGTGGTGGAGATGGTAAGATAGTGTAATGGTAGTGACGATAGCGGTGGAGATGGTATGATAGTGGTAGTAATACTGATGGTGGTAGACTTGGTTTGGGGTAAAGCTAATACAAGAGTGATGTTAGTAGTAACGAAGTTGGTGGTAATCATGCATAGAGATGGTTGTGAAGATGAGATTGGGTGGTGGTAATGGCAATCGAAGTTTAGATGGTGAGATAATGGTGGTGATATTGATGAGAATAGGCTATGACTGGTGGTGATAGTGATGATTGGGGCGGAGTTAATAAGGTAGTGGTGCATGGTAATGATGGTACGTTAGTAATGGTAGTAGCAATGCTGCTGTTGATAATCATGATGTTGGATATGGTATAGTGGCAATGAATTTGATGGTAATCATGATGGTGTTGGAGATGGTATAGTGGTAATGATTGTGGTGGTAATCATAATGGTGTTGGAGATGGTATAGTGGTAATGATGATGGTGATAATCATGATGGTGTTGGAGATGGTATAGTGGCAATGATGGTGGTGGTAGTCATGATGGTGTTGGAAATGGTATAGTGGCAATGATTGTGGTGACAATCATGATGGTGATGTTGAAATTGTGTTGGTAATAGTATACGGAGTAGAAATGGCAAGATGATCGGTGGTGACTGATGGTGGTGGGGTTAGACATAGCAAAATAGTGGTGTTAGTGGTGAAAGATGGGTGGAGATGTTGAGATAATGTTAGTGCTTGTGATTTGGGTGGAGATGGTTCGTTAGTGATGGTAACGGCGATGATGATGGTGGTAGCGATAATATAGGTTTGACATATAGCATTTGTGTTACAATTTTTCGAATAATAGCAGAAACTCGATTATGGAATACGGAGCAGTTGCTAAAAAAGAGGGAATTGGGGGAAAAACTTGTGTTTCCAAATTTTTAGAATGAAGACTGACGCAATTAAAATTCTACGTTTCGAAGTAATCCGGACTTCATTATCAAGAAACTAAAATTTAGATTAACAAACAGTCTTATTTATGGTAAAAAATACAATAGAATTGTTGCTCCTGCTACACCTAGGAACAGTCTTTAAGCGTCATGACTTTAACAACAGTTTAAAGAACAATTTTATTGTAATTTTTTCTTACTATAAATAAGACTGTTAGTTTAAATTTTAGTTTCTTGATAATGAAGTCCGGATGACTTCGAAACGTAGAATTTTAATTGCGTTAGTCTTTATTCTAGATATTTTTTAAAAGTCTCTGCTAATAAGTTTCCAAATTTTATTTACAAGTATCCTCAAGTGGCCCGCTAGAACCATACATCTAATGGTTAATGAGAATATATAATCTACCCGTAGCGTAGCAAAATGATACGGTAGGATTTAGTGTAGTCTGTAATTCATCGCTGATTATGTTTTTTTGTAGTTGAAGTCTTTTTATAAGTCAGTTTTTATTTTTCTCTAAATACGCTAGAAACTCTGCTTTAGTAGTTGTTTTAGCTACTGGCATCGCCTGATTCGATTTGTACCCCAGACTGAGGATATCGGACAGATTTAGCCTAGTTTTAAATATACTCTGCAGATATTTTTGGTATGGTTAAGAATTAAAATTATGAATTAGAATAACTATAATTAGATAGACAATATAATCTAAAGAGACTTCACGTCATTGGTAGTCGAGAGAAACTGTTGGAGTGCCGTATACTCATTGTTAAGCACTGCCTTACATCAGTTTAGATAGATTATTTTATCTAGTCGTCCCAGTGTGTCGTCTTTCTGTTTTGCTCTACTTTCAAACACCTGTCAGACTTTAAGAAGTTTTAACTACTAAGGAATATTTTTATTTAGCATGATTTGAATAAAGAGAGAGCTGGCGCAGACACTGCAAATTACAACGGTAATTATAAAGAGTGACGGCTTTAAGTTTTATCGCGGCGAAATTCGACTATGGCTGCACATACATGCGGATGGGTCGGCTTGATTTCAAATGATGAGCTGTGATGTTATAGTTGGAAGGCTTGAATGGTGGTTTCAACAAGAAACAACAAACACAAAATAACAATGATACAATTCAATGTGTGGGTGAAAGAAATCGCCATTATAACGATCTGGCTTCGTATCTTGGAGACCGCTCGTAATCTTTCCAATCCTTCGATGGTAGAATGAAGAACAATTCTGTGAAAATGCTGCTAAAAGATCTTAACTTGGATTTTGGTCTACCACAGTGTGAGTACAGAGTTTATTGCTGGCAGTGTTAACTACAATTTGTAATTTTTTATTGCATTGCAAACCTCTTCAAACGTAGTACGTACAAGCTTATAGGTTTCAGAGATAAGTAGTAGTTAAGTTTTATGTTTTAATTTATATTTTTTCACTTGTCCAACTGATATACACACTGTTGTTTTTTTGGACAAAGATTGAACCGCAACATTCTTTTTTTATTATTATTTTGGTTTGTTGTGACATCTGACAACCAAAAAAAACACGGTGAATTGCTGTTAATATTTGCGTTCTTGCGAGGTTTTTTGCACGGTAACTGTACTTCCAAAAAACAAAAAACTGCGACCTAGCTTGGAAGGCTTCGGAATTAGTTTTAAAGAAAAAAAAGTCTAACAAAAAACCCCCTAAAATTGTATACTGGTGTTGAGTTTATTCACAAATTATCTTCTATCATGGTTACCGGCTAGCTCATTGTATGTTGTGCAGAACTGTCGCCGCTATTTTCCGGTTTCAATATTAACAGCTGTTTATCGATCATTTTTCTAGTTTAACCTTTCTCACTATGTATTTATGGTTGTTCAAACTTTCTTTAAAGAAAGAATCGATCAGTATTCCGTATGGATATCGACAAAGAGAACGGGAAACTTGGTAACTACAAAAATCTTTTGTTTAGCGGTGAATAATATTGCAGTGTTACACAGATTGACTCATGTTTCTACATTTCGATTCTGAAGTTTTGAAACCATTATCTTTAGTTATTCAGTCTCAGAGGCCGGAAACAGTTATTGTATTTCTCTACGTTTGAAATCTGTTATCCTTACAACACCAACAATCTGAAACACAGATCGAATGCTAAACCCTTCTTTGCGGTAAACCACGATGTTGTCATCAAAAACCTGTTGTATAAAATTTGGCATAAATTGCGCCACTCTCTTTAGCCATTTATTTTATTAACATGTTTTTTTATCATATTAACTCGTTCTACGGAATAGAACTAATAAAAAAAATAGTACCCTAGGCCCGGTTCCTCAAAAACCCGATTAGTGCTAACCCAGGGTTAATTTTTTTTATACATGTTACTGTTTCCCACCTTCTGGAGCTTGCTTTGACCTTTGTGCTGAAATTTTTGGGTTGACCTGTTTATTTTATTGGTAAATTTGATCAGTATTCTGTAAGCATAAAAAAAATTTACTTATGAAGAAATTATCGCTTGAATTTTGTCTTAATCAAAGTTTTGAGGAGGGACCCCAGGCTTGTTAATTACGTAACTGATAAAAAAAAGTTAGCTTGCTAATGTCACAGTGACCATGCAGAGTACATTGATACATTAGCGACAACCTCGTCAGTTCACAGGGTTTTCCGCTCGTAAGGGAAATAAAGGCGCCCCGGCAACGAAATTGGCATAAGTAACTCTAAAAATATTTCTTTTGGAAGTTACTAACAGTAGTAAGGCTATCCACATTGTTATTTAGTTTTTGCTTTTTATTTGGTGTGTATATGTCTTGGGTGTTAAAAGATAAACTGTCTGTAAGCTTTCTTCTGCTTTAAGTTCTGCTCTCTTTTTATTGTTGCTGTCATTTTTGTTTTTGTCGTTGTGGCTACTGTTATCATATCATATGCAATGCATTGAAGATCAATTTCATTATCATTATCATCATCATCGTCATCGTTATCGCTACATTACATTACGTTATGATTATGATTATGATTATCATCATTGTCATCATTGTCGTTATCGTTATCATTACCACTATCATCAGATCATTGTTATTAGCATTTGTAGCTAGCATTTGTCTTTACCATTATCGCTGTCGTCATCGTTATCATTACCGTTAGCATTGTCGTTATCGTTATCATCATCGCATCATCCCTCACATCATCGTCATCATGATTATTATTGCATCATTATTATCTTCGAATTCGCGTTGAAAAATTATCGCTCTATCGTTATAGTTCACTTTCTCGTTTCTCCTTCCGTCGGTTATCGCTCTGTTTTCGATCTCGTTATCTAATGCTGTAGAGGGAACCGAACGTTGATTCAAAATATGATTGGTTTTCACTGCATGCAAAGCATGAAGTTGAAACCTGAACGCAAACCCAGCAGCTTGCAAGAAGAGCGGTTTGCGGAAAACCTAACATTTACTAAAATATTATCTGAAGTGTATTTTGCTTGTAGTTGTTTGCCGGACCAAGCATTAATGTTTTGTTTTGCGACGAGGCTATTGTAGCATAGAAGCGGGGGAACGGAACTTTGGAAGCCTGGTACTAGTAAACAATCGGCGCGAAGCATCTGAACCTAGAACTGGATGCGTGGCCGTTGCACAGTGACTTTTCTTTCGTATTCTTTTTAATATTATAATAGTTAATCGTTGCATGGGTTGGTAACGATTCGAGTCATTGAAAACTAATGAATATTCCAGTTAATTAAGCATGCATGTGAGCGAGTTGAAGGAAATGATCCGCGAAGTGGACGTCTTTGTTAGGCTAATAGTTGCGAGGTGACACTGCATGGCTGCCCTTTGAAAAGAAGATAACACTTGAGGCATACAAAGCCCTTTTTCTTAGAAGTCAAAGAAGGATTAGCTTCTCTTCCGCTCACGAAATAATGCCTGAACCTAGGTACAGCCGCGAAGAGCCTCTTTATAGTAAGTATACTCTCACTGCTATAATGGCAAGTGTAAGCAAATCGAATCTCGTTCGTCAAGTGAGTAAATTTAATTACGACAGGACATTACCTACAAGAGCTTTGTAAACAAACAACTGGTTCTTTTTCTTTACTTTTACCTTAGCCATGATGGGAAAACGAGTTGATTCATTGGAAGGGTATAAATCGCCGGTCGAATGGGAACTTGTTGAAAGCATTGGAGAAGGCACGTATGGCGAAGTTTATAAAGTTAGAAATGTCCACACTGGCGAAATGGCTGCGGCAAAAATTATCGACTCAGTACACGAGAAAGTTGACGAAATCTTGCCAGAGATTGAAGTTTTAAAGATACATTCGTCGCATCCAAATATTGCTGGGTTTTACGGCGCTTACGTTAAAAAGGATCCAAGAAAACAAGATCAGCTTTGGCTCGTTATGGAGGTAAATTATATGCTGACTGCACTATATTTAAAACGCTAAAAGCACTAATGAGGCACTATTAATACCCTGTTAAATTAAATTTAAAACTCGATATTTTTCAGGAACAGAAACTTCTGGAATTAATAGAAAAAAATTAATATTGATCTGATTAAGAAAAGCTGCGATTATATATTAATCTGTTAAAAATCGACGGTCTTCTGAATATTTTTTTTATGTTGTATTTTAAAATTTTGGCAAATTTCGTATTTTTAAAATATTCTTTGCGTAACAATAACAGTGTCGGCGAATCTGTTAGCAACGGAGTAATTGTATATCAAAGGTGATTGTTTTAGATTCCAACAAACACTGTTAGCACCGGGTTTTTTTGCTATTAACTGTTATTAGACGGGCACTTGGAGTTTATTGAAGAGAAGAAGTGTGTATTACAAGCAATCCGCATCAAAATAAGCTGTTTGATGTATAGAATTTTTTTTGATGAAGTTATTTACTGAAGGGATGTACAGATACCGTAAAATTAACACATTTCAAAACTGCATAGCGTCTAACTAGAAAACCCAACGGCCGAACTAGGCCTTCGCCTTTCCTTGCACTGAAAACTGTGTCAAGTTTGATCTTTGCATTTAAACAAAACTTAGGACAAAACATTCAGGATATATAGGGACACATTTTTACAATTGTACGTCAGATTGAAAATGCAAATATGTTTTAATTATTGTTGCTTACAAACATGGTTTAATTTGTAAAATTTGTCACTCGCGCGTTTTTTTTTACTGAGGTAATTGGACTAATATTTTTTAAAGTTATTAAGTTCCCTTGCTCAACAGTGACCAGTGTAAGGTATTCAATTGCAGCGAAAACGTGATAGGACTTGCCAGTGCATGGAAACATGGTGACTTAATTAAACACCAGTCTAAAAATATATGATTTAATTTTTTTTTAAAAACTTTATTTGAGATACTAGCAAAGAACAAAGTGATTCTTCGTTTTACCTTGAATCATGCATGCTGTGCTAATTTTGATGGCCCTTCATGTTCATGGACTAGTGTGTGCTGTGCAGTGTGCTGTGCTTGTATTCTTGGAATATTTATCCCAGTGGCAAATCGATACTATTCAGAAATGCTTTGTGTTAGTAGTTTTATTGCATCACATTCCTTAATATGTGTCTTTTTTCCGTTTCCGGAAATAATCTGTTTTAAGAAGATATTGACAGAAAGAGTACCTTGGATCCAATAAATATACCTTCTGCCTAAAATAAATTTAGAAAGTAAACACTGACAGTCAGCTAGCAGGGACCTTTTGATGAACAGAGGACTGAAAGGAAAGTTTATTTTCTGAGGTCTGGCAGAGTGATATGTAGGTATTTGGGGGCCCCTAGAGCAGACTTAGTTTTGTCGTTGGGTCAAAGGGTATTCTCCCCTGGAAATCTTGAAAAACGGACTTGTTATGAATGCCATTCCTGAATTTAATTTAGAGTGGCTTTTAATTATGTTTATTTTGCTTAGTACAGATCTAGAGATATAACAACTAGACAACTTTTCCTTTTCCTCCTTAGGCCTCTATTTTTAGAAAATGCTCAGGTCCAATAAGCACTATAGGACAAAAAGCTTCATGCTGAGGTTTGAGTTTTTGCACACACAACTACACAGGGGCTCTAACATTGATGTTGACATGAATATCTTGGGGGCATTTTTAGAAAATGGTCAGGTCTACTCTAGGAGGTAGGAGGGTGTGGAAGGGGGTAGAGGGTTAATCCTGATTTGAGCCTATATCTAGCGTCAATTTTTTCAGTAATTTATAAATCGCAATTAAGAATTAACCTCACCTTCTCTTAGAGGTTCCAAGAAAACTGCAATGTCAACAGAAAAGACAGTATATAATGCAAAATGAGCGGGTTAATGAGTTTGGGTTCTAGCTGCAGTTAAATAATGGACTATTCATGGATTACTATGTATACATGAATTAAACTTTTGGTGGCCCCAGTTAAGCAGCAAGGTTCTGAATATTTGCTTGTGTATGCATGAACATTCTAATTTCATACATGTTTCAGTTATGCCGTGGTGGTTCTGTGACAAACTTGGCCAGAAGTTTTATCAAGCAAAGAAAAAATCTAGATGAACATCTGATAGCGTACATTCTGCATGAAACTTTGAAGGTAAACTGTTTAATTACCAGTTGCTAGATCATAGCCTTCATTGTGATTTTGTTTGCTGTTAAGTATTATTTGAGTATATAGTTCTATCAGCATCATAACTAAACCCATCAACACTAGTACCATATATAGAACCCCTAGCCTGATAGCTATATATATAATAGAAAATAATCAGTTGCTTTTGGTTAAGGGGGGAGTTTGGCATTAAGTTAAGGTCATTCCATTGAAATAGAACCCACACTTACATTTTTGTCAAACTTTCCTTGTTTGTCAATCATTATATGTAAACTGCAAAAATGGAATAAAAAAGGGGTTTGCCCATGTTAACTTTCGAGATATGATTGATACAAATACCCCCTCCAGGGCTATTTTTCTGTTATTGTAATTATAAGCTTGAAATTAAAACTATTGATTCCTCATATGGCCAACCAAGATAACATCGAGGAGCATAAGGGAAATAAAGGAAGATACCGTAAAGAGTTCTTCTGGATTAGGAGAATAATTTTCTTGTGATTTTCAGCAAGAACATTTTTGATTATAAGGAGGCATTTTCATGTGCTTTTGTTGTTGCTAAGTTTCCAACACCTAGTGCATTCTTGTCTATGTTTTTTATATTTTTCCTTACTTGCAACACTCAGATTTTTCCTATTTTTTCTCTTAGAGAGTCCTTCTGGAATTTGATTGATTGATGAAAAAAATTGTGGGGTACCCATGCTTGTTTAGGAGAAACTCTAGGAAAACTGGCAAAACGTGGGCTTTTTTACCCCATTTCTGAGGGGAGACTGGAACGAGTTAAACAAAAAGCCCCATATATTATGAAGAAAATTACTTTTTTTGCATGATTTTTTCTGATATGTCTTCGAGAGCTCAATATTCACTAGAATATGACAAAAATGTGTAAACATTTTAAGATTTCTAATATGCACAGTAAAGATGCGCAATGCAAAGCTGGGGAATAACCTTAACTGGGTTCCAAAAGATGTTTTTAAAGGTTGTTTTTCTTTCAAAAGATTATGTCACTGGCAACTTTAAAATTATTTAATTTGTTAAAAATTGATTTTATTAATTTTTATTAATGTTAAAAATTGGTCAAGACATTTTCCAAAATTCTCATTTTTTCTAATACTTTCTCAGAGCAATATCCCCAGGCTGCACTTTAGTACTACTGTACATGTCCCTTAATTACTCTCCCAGATCAGATTATTACCACAAACTATTCCAGTACTATAGACCAAGCTAAGAATTTAAGGAAGCCTTGTCTTACTATCAACTGCACTGTACTCCTCCTTACTAAAAGTAATTCCATCAGCTTCATACATGTACAGTTGGATGCTATAACATTTTCGTATTGTTGGCAAAAATTATACTGAAAATGTTTCTCACTTTAAGGCTTTCTAGTATTCCAGCTAAAAGTTTAAAATTGTACTTACGTTTATGTATGTGACGCAGTCTACAAAATACTAATTATAAGTTTACCTTATACACAGCACCTCATGAAAGAAAATACTACATTCATCTTATTATCAGTAAGGTTGTATTCATTGCTAAGTTGTTTGAATTGTCCTAGGGCATTGAGCATCTTCACAGACACCACATTATGCATCGTGACATTAAAGGGCCAAATGTCTTGCTTACTAATGAAGCAGAGATCAGGCTCATTGACTTTGGTAAGTAGGTTTACCCATTGTACTAATTAATGATCAGCTCAGCTCTTGAATTGGTTGCTTCTTACTTTAAATTATTGTGACATCAAAAAGCTGTTTTTAAGCCTGGCAGTGCAATTGGAAAAAGCAAAGCAGGTAAACTTTTTTTTCTCAAACTTGCCAATTTTCCAAGCTTGGTGCAACCAAGCTGACACTAGAATTTAACAGTTCTGGTTCATGAGGAATGTCTGGCAGTCTGGGCAGAACCACTGCACTGTTCAAATCGACAGCCAACCATTCGATTCAAGTGCAAAAAGAGAATGCACATGAGAGCAGCATTGAAGAGAAGAAAGGTGTTGAGCTTTAATTTTTTAATTGTTCTATTTTTATAGCTCTGAATTACTAGTTAGAACTTAAAAGATGTATCTTGTTTTTCATGTTTGTTTTTGTATAAGATTATCATAGGGATATAATTTCAGGCGCCAAATGGGACGCTTATTAATTGTTCGATATTTTCTCCACCCCCTCCCAGGGCTTATTAGCCTCTCCCCCCCTTCCCCATTTTTAAAATTTTTCAAGTTCTGGTATGAACATCAAGTGGTCAAATTTCAAGACATAAAAGTTTACTGATCAGTGTCATGTTCGGCATTCGTCTTTCCCTTTTTTTTGGTTACAGCATGGGCAACAAGAATCTAGAGTTTATAGAATTCAATAGATTTACCCATATCTTTGCTGGTCTGTGTTATCTTGTTTTAAATTTTTAAAACATTTTTAACCCCCTCCCTCATTTATTAAATGTTTAAAAAATTTCTCATCCTCCCCCCCCCCCCAGGGATTTAAAAAAGATTCTGAGTAGGAGTTGGAAGATGAAAAGTAGGAGGAGCTTTATGAGGGCCGAAGGCCTGAGCCTTCTAGGAGGGTCTGGGGGCATGCTCTCCCAGAAAATTTTGCAATTTAGAAGCGTTAAATTAAAACACCATTTTGGTGCATTTTGGGGTCAAATTTTGGAAAAGATATTGTGACTTAAAGGCCAAATCTTGGGAGAAAATGTGTTTCTTTCAGGTTTTGAAACTTTTTTATGCCAAAAAAATCATTTGTTCAAATGAAGGCCAGCACTTTCAACAGTTTTCACTGCTGGAAATTTATTCATTTGAAGTACCAGTAGTACATGTAGATTCTGACATAGTATTACTGGTCTTGTAGTAGTATTGCTGCAAATACTGTGCACCACATTGAGAAGCCGAAACAGAAGAGGGGAAGGACCTCTTTACTGTGCAACTGCCAAGGCATTTGGCCAGGTTGTTGCCTTTGTTTTTTCTCTGGGTAATTCTTCAGCCGTTCAGCTTGTTTCGCATTCAATGAGAAAGCTCCACGATTGAAACCACGTGTTCTGCAAACTGCTTCCTGCTTCTAAAACGAAACCTGATTGGTCAAGCCCTCCCACATTCTTTGCCAATCAAAACGCGCGTTTCAAAAAGAAGTTGTGTCACGAAATCACGAAACTAACAAGCTTCACTCGATCGGCGACGTTACCAGAATACTCAAAATATCTGCGTTCCTTTCCCGCAATAATTATAAGTTCTACTTGGTTTTTGTTTGTACTTGAAGTGCTATTTTTGAAGAGCAAAGAATGAAATGATAAGTAAGCTGTTGAACAAAATTCGTTTTATTTATTTTCTTTAATCATCCGCGGAAAAGTAGCCGCCGCACTACTGCCAAATTTGGACAAGTAGCCGACGCTAGCGTCGTGCGGCGCCTTGTTTTGAAACCCCTGCCCCCCCCCCCGTTTAATTGGAACCTGATCGAGAACATGGTTAGCTTTGGCCATTTATGCTGTTTATCTTCAGATTTTCTGGTTTTAAATTTAAGGCCTCGTTGATCTTCAGGTGTCTCAGCTGAAATCTCCAACATTATGATGAGGAGAAATTCTTCAGTGGGGACTCCATTTTGGATGGCACCAGAAGTAAGTCAGAACAAATTATCCTGTCAGCAAGTTACTCTCCCCAATACTGACTTTGAATCTTTCCCACTTTCTTTCTGTTGCTGAAATCAAACAATTTGCTTGTTTTCATGATAGTTCTTTTTGTCCCCAACAAATAGTCTAGTAAAAACTCAAACAAAATATGAGGTTATAGTTGATGAGAAAACGGAAGTCAATCAAACAAAAACGAATCAATAGAGGTTAAAATATGAGCACAATTCTCCCGGTAACACAATGCAAAAAGAATATTGCTAGTTGGAACCGAGACTTAATAATTAATGCAACATTTTTCATATTCGGCTAGACTCAAAATGTAAAAAAGCATGCTGGTCCAAAACCTACCAAAGTCTTGTAAACTACTGACCCTAGCTGAACGAAAAGTGACATTAATTTTCTTTAATTATAAAAATGTTATAATAAGTAATTGTCTCAGTATACTGACAATCAATGCCATTGAAAATATCTTTCTTAATTTGCACGTGTACAGTATTCAGCTGCAAATGCTTGTAGGAAATTGACTCTTAAGAGAATTCCATTCCGACCGTTAGTACGTACCGGTCATGCATGCCGATTATTTTTCTGGCCTGGAGATAGACTAGAAATAGTTTATATTTTACCTTGTACTAGATCGTGAGGATCGACAAAATAATGTTAAAAACAGTCACTCAGTTCTTTCTAAAAGTGAACTTAAATTAAAAGGAGTATGAAAAGCATGTATCCATGCAGTCATAAAAACGAGTCTTGACTGGACTTCAATGCCTATATACAGAATAACTGAAGGCTAATTAAACGCAAAGCGTTCGTGTATCCCACGGGGGTTTAGTGTGCCCAAAGTGTGAATGAGTTGCGTTTCTTTGGTGTTGCGGCAATCGTTGCAGCCGTCTTGCTTTTGGTTTATAAACCGAATGCAAAGTGTTCATTTATCCCACGGGGGCTCAGTGTGCCCAAACTGTGAGTGAACTGCATTTCTTTGGTTTTGTGGAATTAATCGTTGCTGCCGTCAATGAGCAATAAACCAAATTCGACAAAATTGGTAATAAGAACTGGTTGTAAGAACTAAAATAGTAAAAGACATGTTAAGAAAGTTCTTTGTTGCGTATGTCGTAGAGATGATCTCTGATGAGGACACCTAAACGGCGGCCAGTTTGAAACCAAAGAAACACGTCCCATTCACACGTTGGGTACACTAAACTCCCGTGGGATAGATGAACCAAATTCTGATCCTTTTGTTCTTTTATAATCTTTTTTCTGTTACACTTTTTCCATCCCTTTATTTCCTTTTGTTTTTCTACCAACCTATCTCGTTCGGTAACCACTTTTCTCTCTAATTACTCCTCTTATACTTAACTCAGACGAATTAGTTTACTCTGGAATGTCAACTAGTATATTCCACTCAGTCTCATCTCAACTTATACCTCAACGAACTAATCAGATAACTCCGTCAAATCGCGTTGTCATGCAGGTCATAGCATGCGAGCAACAACTTGACTACAGCTACGACATTCGATGTGATATTTGGTCTCTTGGTATTACTGCCATTGAGCTTGCTGAAGGATCCGCCCCATTTTCTGATCAACATCCAATGAGGGCCCTATTCAAGATACCCAGGTGAGAATTAGAAATCGTGACAACTCTGTGTGCTTCCTTTGAGTTAATGCGCTTAAATCAGTTTAAGCATTTCGTCACTAAGAGGGGCCATATGGTGCGTTGGTAATTCGCAAAACTTTTTTCCATAATTTTTCTATGAATAGTTTGGGGGATAAATAGTTGTAGACTTGTGAATTGTTTTCAGCCCCTGATTATTTTCAAGGCTGTCACAAAAGACTGTGATACATTCAGTTTCTTTCAATCGACCAAGGTAGTGTTCAGACATTTTCCCCAACACTGGAAACGAATGTCGTTATATGAACAATTGCTGGTAATACGGCTGTGATATTAGGACGCTCCCTCCCATCCCTCCCAGTGCTATCAGCTCACTCCACCCCCTCCTCCCTAATGACCTGGACAGGTATCTTTGGCCTAGAAATTCGCGTCTCTTAGTGATTTCTTTTGAAACTGCTCTCAAGTGCTTGTTGTTAAACCAATAATGGTTACGTTTCACGACTCTTGTTAGGAGCAAACCTCCCAGACTGAAGAAGCCTGATAAATGGTCCAGTGACTACAAAGACTTCATAGCAAGGTAAGAATTTCAGCCGGTCACTAATATAGCTAAAGTCATGCAGTTAGAACCGACATTCATGAATGAATGACAAGCAAGAATAACTAAGACTTAAGAAGGTACAGTAAATACAGAAGACACTAATGAATAAAAATGAAGGAGATTATATTTGGATTGCAAGTCAGGACTTTTGAAAGCTGTTCTGCTTGAGGAATTTTCAAGTCCTGATCTTTATGACCTTTATCCGTTTTGTTGTTCTTCAGTTTTGTCCATCCGCGCCTCCTTTTATGTTTGCTGTGTTTTCCAAACCTTTCTTAATGATTTATGCCGTTATTTTTAAGTTTCACTCATTCAAGAAGTCAATTCCGACTGCCTAATCTTCTGCACATACTCCCGCAAGGTCCGCCGCACGCGACGAAATAGTTGAGCTTCTGCTG
>JAOBRD020721445.1:0-14330 GCA_027575215.2 Hydrozoanthus sils
TCCTAAATTTTACGAGGAACCAGGCGATTACATGTTTATGACATCGAGGGCAAAATTCTTCATTCCCTGTGGTATCCCACGAGATCGAAAGCGTTTCATAACCTAACTCTTTTATCCAAGTTTCTCCAAAAATTGCTGGACCGGAGTTGTAACAAAATCTTTGCAATCTTTGAAAACATTCCGAAATCTTTGGAAGAGGTTTGAAATGTAAAGCATTTTATTGATTTTTAAAAAAATTCGGAAAATCTTTGGAGATGTTCGGAAACGTTCGGAAGTCTTCGGGAATTTTCGAAAATCTTCGGAAAATGTTTCTAAGGTATTTTTGAGACATTTTGAAATTTTAGGAAAATCTTCGGAAATTTTCGGAAGTGTACCAGCGACCGATCAGCGCTAAGTAATTTTGTCCTGAATTAAGAAAAAATGCCCCCGCTGTTATCCAATCAGCTCGAAGTAATTTTGTCCTTTATGTTATAAGGCCGTGGTATAGCTATCCACTCGCTTCGACACTCAAATAGCTTATTGTTGACAAAAACCCATTCGATTGCACTAGACAAAAAAACAGAAATTTAAAGAAAAGTTATTTTAGCTGTAACGCACATTTATACAACTTCTAACATGTAAGTTTAATTGGTAGTCCGACAGTTTTCAATTCCTGAGATATTTAAGGCGGGAGTAAACCCAAAGCGCGTTTTGTGGCCGTTTTTCCTCATGTTTCTTCCGATATCTCCGTCCATGGTTTGAATCTACAAAATCCCTATGCTTAAAACACAGATGAAACGAAGGAGAGTCAGTTTGAATATTGTAAGAATTTTCCGATGAATTTTGAGTTTTATTTTTTTTTCTCAAAGATTGGTAATTTTAAAGAGATTTTATAAATTGGTGAATATTTGGGAAGTTTAAAAATTAATATTTGATGTAAATTCTCCAAGCCGTTCTCAAACCAAAGCTGTACTAGTCCCTTGCATGGAGGAACGGTTTGGCGGTTTTACTCAAACTTCTTCTCATTCAAATATCTTCTTCGACTTCCTCACTATCCAACAAAAGTTTAGGTTAAGTCCCGCCTTAAGCATAATTTACAGTTGTTATATACTTCCTTTCGCACAAACCAACCGGAAGTACAAATATTTACGCTTTATTGAATTGGCTGCTACCACGCATGACTTGCAAAAATTGAAATACAATAATAAATTAAAAGGGCTTAAAACAAGCTTGTCCATGAAGAACGCTGAAGGCGGTGTTGCCCTAATTAACATTAGCTGAGAAACAAACTATTTCCAAAATCTTGTGCAGTATCCAAGATAAAAGTCCTCAGCCTCTGTATGTTTTTAGAATGTTCTTTAATTTTGGGAAAATTTCAGCATCATGTTCCTCTAAAAAAAGAGGGTACTTTCGTACCGGATGTACAATGCTGCATCGATTGTGGACAGACTGCTTTTTACTTTGTATTGAAACAGATGTTTGAAAAAGGAATCTAGTTTATGCTTATGTTGATGAAACTAATGATCGTAATTAATTTTACACGGTCTACTTGCACTAATAATTAATTCTAAGGATAATTAAGTGAAGTGGTACTTAGCGTTGGAGTATAGCTAAATAAAAATCGCTTGACTAATGCGCTGTTTTTCGTATGTGTTTAAACATTAATGCCTAAATATGGAAAGAAGGAATTAAAAAATAGTGGTGCATTGAGACGAATCAAGCGCGTGCTTTTAAACTTTTTGGCTTAGATTAATTACCGACTCCGCTGTTATGTTAATGGAAAAAGCTCCAGATGTTGTTTTAACTTTAACTAACGTGGCAAAAAATATATAAAAGTCAGGTGCGGGACCTCATACGGACACATCACTAGGCATTGCTGGTTTATTCGTGAAGAAGCTTTTAAAATCGTGAAGAATGAAAGCTGTAATCTTGGTTCTTCTCAGTGCAGTTTCAGTCTACGGCGGCTGTAGTAAGTTCTCTTTGTTTGTTCCGTCATCTGTGTTTTTAATCGTGGAGCAAAACTAACCAACATCATCTCGATTTGATATAATTATGATGTTAACGCCTCTCTCAGTCAAAGCCATGTTTTTTACACTTAAAAACTCTTTGAAGCTCACTGACTCGACGGACCCGCCCTCAACGTCCCGTGCTTTTGAATATGCTACTATAAAACACTTTTTTTGGGTTATAATCGTAATGATAAAGCCAATAAAAACGGCAATGTTCGAGTTATTTTTTGGGAACTTTGAAAATAAGTTTAGACAAGTGTATGATTCCCAAAAGTCACGCTTATAGTTTACATAGCAACTTTTCGTTAAAACGACAACTGGCTTCTTCGGTTTGTCTGAAATGGGGGTGCACGTCGGAAAATCGTTTTTTATAAAAATTAAAAACTATATTATAATAAAACTCGATAAAGCTGTATGTGAAGTGCGTCGGTAACTAAATATAATATTAATAAGTTTGTTTAAATTAGCTATTGAAGTTTTAGAAACGTTAATTCAGTTTGATTCTAACGATCAAAAAGCTAAATCAAAGATCGAAACGTCAGCTTTCTGAATGTCAATCAACATGAGCCAGATTAGGTATGTTATTTGTTACAATTTATTATATGCTATTCTTTGCAGTATTTGAGTTGTGTATATTGCACGTGCTTGTCGATACACTAGTGGTTCTTAACTATTTTTACAAAACCGTCCAAAATCATGTAAATTGTAAACTATTTAAGGTTGTTACAGGAGGCAAGCATCTTCTCCGCATGTTACATTCCCTATATTTACTTGTAAAATTTTAATTTCTAAGGGCGAATAAAGAGATTTGTTGTTGTTGTATGTACTAAAAAGAAACGAAGACGAAGATTCTTGATTTTGATGCGGCATAGAATTTTGAATGTTAAACTTCCGTGCTTCATTTTCTCCTTCGCAGATTATCCACCGCAATTGAGCGGAAGTATGGTGACGGTGAGCTGACCATTTCTACTACCTAAATCAGATTTTATTATAATTAAACTATTTAAAATTTGAAATTTATTTTACATGGTTCAGTCAAGAGGAAACGTACGTTCACTACGAGCACACAACTCATGAGTTCAACGGGAAGTTTTGTTGGGCTTCGCATAAAAAAAATTAAAAAACATTTAAATTTTCAAACGCCTTACGAATAGTAGACCTTATAATCAAATGTTCATTTTGTGATAAGCGTTCCTCTCAATGCCTCGTGTCTGATGTATACGTGGTCTCTTTTATATAAATGAATCAGATTTTTGCGAAGCGGATGAGACACGCATGCGCGTATGAGATACATACGGATGAGAAGTGATCCCTGATTCGTAAGAGAATAAAGTTATCCCAGAGTCTAGGTGTAATCATTGTTGTTGTAATAACCAGTGACCCTATTCTGATATGTATGCTTTTATTGTAAACTTAGTTATTTAAGGTACTCATTTGATATTTGCAGTTCAAGGTGGACCAATCCTCGAGCAGCAGCTACGAAATTTCAATCGGAACGTTTGGTATTGACGCTAACAACCGCCGCACGTTTACAAAAACGTACGATAAAAATGGATATACTCAAATTTTTGAGCTCTACGACCAGGTCGGTTGGCACAAACTAACTTTTGATTAGATTAAAAGAAATGTGGATAGTCTTGTACGTGGCTTTTATAACACGTGTCGGCTGCACATTGGCCGATCGGTTAGCGTGTTCTTCTTGTAATCCTAGGGTCGCGAGGTCAAGTCCCGGTCAGACCGACCACTGTGTTGTGTCCTTGAGGAAGACACTTTACCCGACTTGTTACAAGTCGACTCAGATTCTGCTTGGGTCTAACCTGCGAAGGACTAGATTCCTGTCAAGGGGGAGTTAAAGACTCTCATCCGCTTAACACTACGGAAACCGGATTTAAGCGTCGGTTGGATTGGCCTTTTGGCTCGAGAAAGGATTTAGCTTTTATAACACGTCTGGTTTGACAAAGATGCTCTGCCTTGTACAAGTAGTGTACCCAACCATATCCTTTGTAGGAAATCGAAGATTTTCTAGTAACAAATACCACTGAGTTTGCATTGGAACTAGAGCTCAAACGGAAGCAAATAACGATCCCAAACCTTCGAACGTTCGATAGGAACATTTATAAACACGATTCGCCCTTAAGGTTTTTCTTGTTGGTAACCAAAAAGGTGTCATCCAAAAAAAATCTAAACCAGAAGTTCCCAGAGGGGATTTTTTCTTTTTACCTATATACTTAAATCTTATTACCTTAAGATTGAAGGATCGTCCTATAACTATATTTAAAGCACACCTTTTCCGTTGACCTGAATGAAGCGGTGCAAAACATTCTAAAGTGCTTAGCTATATGTAGTTCGTACATAAAAGACGCGAAAATTGCTCCTATTTTCGATATAGAAAAAGTTGTACCATGTGGATCCCTCAGGAGTATGCAGCTCTTTTCCACTGACGGGAAGGTTTTACGAACATGGTGTGCCCCAGAATGCTCAGCTTTTGACACACGGCCAGGTTGGACAGATGGGGTCTGAACCGAGTATGGATATTTATGGATATGGGAACTCTCAAAATGTCGGAGGTGTAAAGACTAAAGGTACAATTACTTTATTTACCCTACTAACTTGTTGCCGTACAATGTTAACAGATAAAACATACACATTGACATGGGAAATTAAGACAGTGCACCTTATTGTGTCTTTCACCAGTGCTTTTTACTGAAAACGATATAGATATCTAGAGTATATGCGGAATAGCTTTAATCGCATGGCATTATCGAAACAATCATAATCAGTCCCCGTATAAGAAAGCAATCCTTGCGACTGTGTTTATCTCAAGAAAAAATATTTCAAAGGAAAACTGTTCCTGTTTGTAATTAAAAATACATTCATCTCAAAGGGTTGAAAGAATTAGAAAACGCAATTACCCCAGGAATCTGAACATTTATTTGTGTAAACATACAGTACTGATTCGTCTTGAATGAACAGAAGATCCTAAACTTTTCTCTTTCCGATATAAACTCCTTCACAAAATTATAACATTTAATAAATTTCTCTGCCAAATTAGCTATGTACACTACTTGCCATACATGTTCCTTTTGCAACTCATCTATAGAAACAGTTATATAGAACTTTTACGAACGTCTTTTGTCCGGTTCCTCAAAACCAAGATTAACTTAACCTACTGTTAACTCTTAACAAAACCTATTAATCCTTGTTTAGCACTTTAGGAATCTTTTAGTAAAGAACGTTAGCTACCTACTATCAATTACAAAGTACAATACAATATTTTGCTGTGTAGATATAATGGCAATGTGCCACTACTAGCTGCTCTCTTAAATGTATAAAAACGAAAAGGGATGCACATAGAAATGGGTTTCTATAGATGCTGAAATACAAAAACTAGAACCACGATAAATCTATACAATACAAGACCATGGGCGTAGCCAGGGGAGGGTTCCAGGGGTTCCGGAGACCTCTCGCGCCAAGGAACATACACCCCCTCTCCTATATTTAAAAGTGATTTTATACCAGCAAGAGTGTAATGGACTCGATCGAGGAAGTGATAAACTCGTTCTCTCAATGCCAACCAAGACGTCTTCTGGTTGCGTAGCGTAAACACCAAAGTCTTGTACGTACGTAATGTAAGGATTTTAGACCAACCGTTTTCGTTGGAACCAATTGAAATCCTGGCTACGCCCCTGAAGACTGTAAAAAGAAACAAAAAGGGGAATAGTTAGAGAAAAAAAGCAAAAAAAAATTTTTTGGGTTTCTCTAACAATTCTAGAATATTACTTGATGCGCGTCACTTCCAAAGACTGTCTGCCGATATCAACAACATCCTACACTGATGCAACATGGTACAAGTTAACACGCATCTCTCAGTAAGTATAGGTTTTACACAATGCTTTTGTTTCACAACGGCTTTTGAGAAGAATTTCCTTTTGGGGCTCTTTATAACCAATGAGGACAAGAAAAAAGATTTATTGCTTTTTAGACCGGGATTTCTTTGCTTCCCTCACCATCATAGGCGTAGCTCAAGCTGTTGGCATTTTTGGAGACCCGATTGAGGTGTTGTACGTCATCTGACTTCACCATTTTGAGTTTTAAGGCGGCCATCTTGGAATTTATCACAAAGTTACAGTTTAAGACTGCTGTTCCGCTTTGATTTAAAGCTGATTTTAGTTTCTAACATACTTGTTCTATGTTTCCTCCTAGTTTTTACGATCTTAGCCTCCGAGTGCACAGAGATGATTTCAAACTTCCAAAAAGTTGCCTACACAGAAAGGCAAATGCCAAAAGGTCTACCAGAACCAACGGACCAGCCGGAAGTCTCCGTTCAAAACAACCAGGACCTCCATTCAGAGTTGTTGGTGATGAAGGGAACACTTGGGAAGGAGAATTTCCCCATTCCAATCAGCCAGGACCTCCATTCAGGGCAATCGGCGATGAAGGAAACACCAAAAAAGGAGAGTTTCCCCGTTCCAATCAGCTAGGACCTCTATTCAGGGTTGTTGGTGATGAGAGGAGCTTTCAAGAACGAAAATCTCTTCGTTCTGACCACCCCGTTCCTCCATTTAGGGTTGTGGGAGATGAAGGGAACGTTAAAAAAAGAAAGTTTCCCCTTTTCAATCAGCCTAGACCACCATTCAGGGTTGTTGGTGATGAAAATAACTTTCAAAATGAAAAATTTCCTCGTCGCTATAAGCAACCTGTACCTCCATTCAGGGTTGTTGGTGATGAAAAAAAACTTTCAAAAAGAAAAATTTTCTCACTCTAAGCAACCTGTGTCTCCATTAAGGATTGCGGGAGGTGATAAAGAACAACGCTTACAACGAAAACTTTTTGAGTTAAGGTCACGGCAAATTCCTCAATTAAGAGTTAATGATGATACCAAAGAAGCTCATATTAATGAAGCAACCCTCGCTGCTTTAACCACTTAGTGTCAACATTTAGGATAATTAGTGATGCAGGCTTTAGAGTTAAAAACATTCTGAGAAGAATAACGGTTCTCCATTAGGTTTGAAGTATTTGACAAAACCTGCTATATCCTTGCAACGAAATATTTCATTGCCGAGGTCAAGGAGGCTATGTTCTGGCTGTAACATAAGTTAAAACGAAGAACTATTACTAGAATGTTTTAAACATACTTGCTATATTCTTGTAAAGAAGTTAAAGGTATTTTATGATAATAAAGTTGAGCATTAATCTAACTTCATTTGGACATTATGACCACACTAAGTAGATTCTTTGACTTCAATACTCATTTGCCCTAAATGGCCAAATGACTATGTTTGCCACAGTAATTACCGTTGCAAAGGTCATGATTTGAAGAATGCAGCATGGCTTATGTGGTTAGGGTGTTTGATTTGTATGCGGTTGCCCTGGGATCAAATCCCACTCTGACCATTGACAGGATTTGGCTCAGTTATCCCAAGTTAAATCAACCACGCTTGTAAATAGCCAACAGTTTGCCTCCAACCAGTTGCGATTCTTAAATGTAGCCGTGTTTGATTAAACTTTGACAAAAGATCCTAAACGTAAACAAAAAGTTTATTTATTTGTTTTTTACATGGCTCTTTGAAAACAGACACAAGTTTAGGCTTAACAAGCTCTCTCCATAATATATATTAGGGCCCTCTGTTATAACAAATGGTGAGAACAGCAAGTTCGTATTTGGAGTAATCAACATTCGCTTTATAAAACTATAGGCAATTTCATAATATCTATTTGCAGCCCAATAATATTTAGTGGCAACTGTGTACAGTAAGCCTTAAAGAGCATATGACACGAGTACAGTTTTTCAATCTTCAAAAAGTACACTATAAAAAACATTGTTTTGCCAAGTTTGAGAAACATACGATGACTGTACGCCAAGATATGGCGTGTAGAATTTTGAATTTTTCCCGCTAAAAGTGTCCCCTCCAAAAGCCAACAACATGACGTAACTGGTCACGTGCATCTTGCTTGGTGTCTTGGTCTTACATGTTTTCTGCTTCATGACTTTTACAAACTGTAGCTCCGAACTGGCGTACGTTCGTGCAACTGTATATTCCTTTGTTCTTAAAACCACTCATGCCCATACATCATGTCAAAGATGATCAATTTCATACGAACAGAATTTAAGTCTTAAAATAATTTTATAGGAATCCTTTTGACCCACAGGAACACAGAACTTGATAGGAAAAAGTCAAACAGACGTTTTAAATCTACAGTCGTTAGTAGACACGATTTACGTCGAGCAAAAAGTTAACAATCAAACCTCATCATGCTTAGCGGTTTGTAAAAACTACATAACACAAAACAGCGCAGTTTTAGCAAGAAGACTCATCTAACATAAATCATCGAATCATTTATGCTATTTGGACTTAAAATTATTTTCAACTTATACATTTACAAGTAAATGTTTCCACAGCTAGCTCAGTGATCGAAGGTTGTTTATTTCATTATTTTAGGGAAGACATTCCAGTTAGCTTTTAATTCCGCTTATTCTAACGAATCGTACATCACCCTATATATGAACTGGAAACCTACCTTAAAACAAATGTCTTAGCCTTTACGTACGGGGCCTCTACGATACTTGCAAGATCCAGTTGCAAAAAATGCTACCTAGGGTTTGCTACATTTTAGTGCAAGCTTAGACGAGATGCGCTGGGTCTGGCGCGAGAATATGAATTAGTATTTTTTTCCATTTTCGTCCCCAGAGCCCATCGCTTCTCTTAGCCGGCAATCGAAGGGCTCTGGAGACATATGATTTCAAGTCCGAGATTCTCGGACTTCTGGTTTTTTGCTGTGAATGCTGTTGCTGAGGCGGATTTCGAAGAATCATTGTCCCGGGCCTTAAAGAGTCTAAATTTCGTCTGACCAGAAAAAGGCGAGTATTTTTTGACCAGAAAGAGGTTGAATTTTTAAGAAAAGATACTTTAATCATATTGCCGACAGGATTTGGCAAGTCCTTAATTGATTCTTCAGCTAACGCTAATTGCTCCAGCCGAGTTGGCTTTGGCGTCTGTGTTGAGATTTTGTTCAATATGTTCGCATTTGAAAGAAACTGTTGGTGATATTGGAGCATAACATGAATTTAATAAAGTAAAAAGGTTACATTACCCCAAAAAGTTAAGCTGCTTTAATATAATAGTGGGGGAATAGTGGCACCGCTACAACTTGAAGCACAACGATCGACTTATAAATACAGACGCTATAAAAGCGTTCATCATGTAAAGGCGTTCATTTTAATAGTTAGCTGTTTGACAAGTAGCTTGTTCGTACCTTATTTTCTGATTCATTAATATAGATGTTTACATAGAATATCACCGATTCATCAGATGCCGCTTCATTATTAGCTAGTGAGACATTCAAAGCAAGCTTTGTTGTTCCGATCGTGTTCGATTCTCGCTCGGCACTGATTGTTTTTATTTTTGCCTGCTAAATAAATCTTATCAAACAAAGAAAGATATCTTTTCCCTTTTTTAACCTTAAATGCATGCAATGTAAATTAAAAAAGGCGTCTCAGAGATTTTTTGTATTTTATTTTCACCGATACATCAGTTGATTAAATTTTACGGCATTGCAGTCAGTACTTCAGACTCAGCTGGTGACACGCAAGCTGTGAAATGATGGCGACGATAATTTATTTATCACATAATGCTACAACTTTATGTTACTCGCCAACACATTCAATAGTTTTTTTAAAACTGTATATCCAAGTTCAATTGAAAGCAATTTTGAAAATATTTTGAGCAAAACTGAAAATACCTCGAGCAAAACAGATCTAGAACTTTAAATAAATCGAAAAATTTTGAGCATTTTGGATTGAAACACCGTCGCCTTGCTTCGATGATAGCCCAGTATTAAAAACTTACTTAGGCACGGGCGGGGGACCCCCGGAGGGGTGTGACCCGGGGAACATACAGGGGCACAGCGCAGGATTTGCTGACTTTTGTCGCCAATTATTGGCCCGGGATGGGGACATTGAACCTCTTTTGCACTTTCGAGGCAAGATACAAGGGGAGAGACCCGCGAGATTTGTAACATCGCCGCCATCTTGAAATTGAAAGATCCAGACCGTGGGGACTGGGTATCAAAACCGCATGAAGATTTCGAATGCACAATCAAAGAAAATAAAAAAACTGTTTGCTTGAATTGCAAGTAATTGGACGAGGTTCGAAATTGAGGCCGATAGATACGTAAAAACATAGTATTTGCGACAACTTCTTCCCATTTAGTCGCCGGCAAAAAGCAATTTCAGTTAGCAGTTTTTAACTTAAAGCCCTGTATACCCACGCACGGTATTAAACACAGTTCGTTGAAACTGTCATTTTATGACTTACAAGGTAAAAAGCTGAGCCTCGCTGTGTGCAGAAATCAGGTGGACTTGCTATTTTTGCTTACTGTATATGTTGTTGTTAAACTTTTATTAGAAATTATGCAGGGAATTACGTTGCAATTTAGGAGTCCTTTCAAATTATGCTCCCCTGTAGAAGGACAGTAGTAACTTTTTGTGGAAGAATATTGGCCCTGGGTCGGGGGAATTTGCAAATGCCTTGGTGCAAATGCCCGGGGGTTCCCCGGGGTTATACCCCGGGGATGGCCGCTGATAAGTGCATTAGTCATATTACCAATGTAATTAAGAGTGCGTTCCTTTTGTAAAATCTAAATCTGGATTTTGCGTTCCATTTGTCACTTTCACCGAAATTGTAATCCGAATAATCCACCCTCGATAGTGGATCGTTTGGATTAAGTCACTATCTGGATTGAGGTTTTCTGTGCATTTGCGTTCCATTTATCAATCCGAAAGCGGATTTTGTCTTGTCGTGTGGTTTTAGCGGTTGATCATGGAAAACGCGGACGATCAAGGTAAGCTGTACACGAAATGAATTTGAAGCATTTCATAGTCTTATTTTTTGTAATATCAATCGAAAATGCACTGTATAGTATGATATACCATGTCAAGTTATCGAAAAATGCAGTTTTTGCGTGCTGCTCGTTTGTTATTGTTGATCGCCAAGCAGACGGCGACGGTTTTTTATTCCTCGCCTGAAAATGTGCTAACAACGTTGAGTTGGACAGTATCGTAACAAATACCTGTTTTCTGAAAAAACTTTATGTAACATCAAATGTAAATATTTTCTTAGCTTTGCCGCGGGGAAAAACAAACCACGTGAGATAATTTTCTCATTGAAGTTTGGCGCCGTCTGGCTCTGTTTTTGTTGCGTTGTGTTATTTGAGTTAAGGAAACTTTCTAGTTTTTATCTCTCGCACGTAGAAACTACATCTTATAGGTCTGCCTATTTGCTGTCATGCTCCGCATAGTTTTTCACCTAATGTATCAAGGCTAGGAGGATTTAGTTTTTTGAAATGCTACGATGTGGCCAAAAATCTGGTTGCGTATCTTGCGTTCCATTTGTGATAAAAATCCATACAATCCAGTTTTGACAACCTGGATTTAGATTTTATAAAAGGAATGCACTCTAAGTGTTTGAACCGTTTGCAGCAATTGAGGCAGGCAGTCGGCATTAGCGGTTATTTAGCAACCAAAACAAATATCTTATTTCTTTCAATCGCACAAAGCTGAACACAGATTTACCTGAGAGTTAAGATCAGATGATAATAGAAAACCATATATTTTTCAAAATTATGATTTAAAAATACATACTTCGGTTTTAACTACGGAACTGTTCTGTATTGAAACAACTAGTTTTTGAAGTTAACGTGCACTAAAATAAATACACGAGTTTGTGTTTCACGATTGATTAAACATGTCTAGTCTATTACAGTTTCTTTCCTGTGAAAATAGACCCCTTCACGGTTGTAATTGCATCATGGGTAATCAGGGCATGAATTACAGAGAGTCTAGTAACAAACTAAGAATTATCAACGATTTCTCGCAAAGTCAAAAGTTTTGAACGCTCGGCTTTTCAGACAGGCAAAGTAAGTTCATACTCTAATTACACGCTGATTTCTGGCCCAGTTGGCCGAAAAGTTACTTGAGAAATAATGGAATTTTGTTAGAAGTCTATTGTTTTCCAGCGAGTCAGTTCCGCACAACACATTTACCATGAGATTAGACGGTTTTCGTGTAATTTGTAATAAACACGCCAAAAATTAGCCGGTGTGTAGGATTAGGACTTCCCTTGGCTGTCTGGGAAGCAAAGTATTTGAAATGATATTGTTTGTGAGCAATCGCCGAAAAACTCTATTTCGCTATTCGGCTTTCTATACTATTCTGCCCCAGTTACCCATGATGCAATAACAACCGTGAAGGGGTCTATAGAAATCTCGCACAGATTATTTCTTGTAAGTTATCGTTTATTAATTTGCTATTTATTTTTTCTTTTGTTTATGAAAATTTCAGCATACGGAAACACTTTTTAAATGCGAGTTTCGAGGTATCACTTAAGACACAGGTTTTGCCATGCATAATGAAAGTTTGTATTGGCCAAAAGGTATTTGAAGCCAAAGCTAAAATTCGGTAATTTTTTAGTATTCGAACATGTATCCCTTACGTACCTATTTTTTAGAATTGGTAGTAGAAACATAAAAAATAAATTAAAAAGAAATATAATAGAGTGGTAAAAAAGAAAAACGTTTGCCATGCCAATGGGCGTTACAAGATTATCCTGCCCTCTTAAATACCAATCAGATTGCAGGATTCCGTCTGGCTAATTAACAAAGAAACAACAAAGAGACTGTTGGCTCGCCTAAAAAGAGACATTTTATTGCTACAAAACGTTTAAACTACAATACTATAGTACCGCAACAAAGTCCTTTATAGAGCTCAATCTAATCTTGGTTGATTATGGAGTTTGGAAATATACAAATTAAATTTAGTCACATGCTCCTTGACTGGTTTCCACGGTTACATTAACAAAATAAATCATAAATCCTTTGGTGAAAAGGGCTTTTAAAAGGTCTAGCATGCTTTACAATTCTGGTTACGATGTTATAGAGAAAAACACCTTCAATATAATATAAAACTCTTGATATTGTGTCTAGCTGAGGCATACTCTTAAAAGATCTCACTTAAATAGTTATCCTTGCCATCACTGTTATAAGCAATACTAATACAGCCGTCATTGTTATTGTCATAATCATTAATTAATGGTAACGATAAAGGTAAATGTGTTTACCGATTTAAAACTAGTTGAAATTTTTTTTTGGTAACAACAAAATTCGGGGATAAATCGAAGTTAAAGGATAAGATTCTTAACTTAGTTTGTTGTATTGGTCCTCTCTTGGTCGAGAAACAAGAGCATCTTGCTATAGGTGTTTTGGTTCCTGGATTTTTACAATGAACTTTGAAATGACCATTTTTAGTTTTGTTACTCAAACTGATGATTCTAAGGGAACAACCATTTTGGCTGTAAGCGATGTAGCCTTTGGTTAACTTTGACTGAAATGTCTCATACAATGTTTTGATAGTTCTCTTGAAAAGGAACTTGTCTGCTGGTGTGGCACTCGGCGGGGTCGGTACCTTAAACAAGATGGAACACAAGAGTCAACTTTTTAAAAGCAATGGTCTTGCTGTGGCTATTGATTTTGCTATCACTACCTTTATTACTATCACTGTACAATTAACACTTATTCTACTTCAATTGAGCTGGATAGTGGCAGAATATCAACTGAGCGCCGAAAGCGCAAGCTAGATATTCATTAAGACTTACTATCCATCGAAATTGAAGTAGAATAAGTGTTTTAGTACATACTAGCCAGGCAACAAACTTCCTTTCAAGAAAACGAAAGATTTTTTAGGAAAAAAAAACACTTTTATCAATTGAATTAGTGAGCGTGGAGAGACTCACGCATGAGCAATCTAATATACAACAAACATGTTTTGACAGTTTGTCAACTACAAAATGTCGTAAATTGCGTAAAACAGAATTTCTTTAGGCTACTTTCTTTCTTTATACCATTGAATCAGGTAGATTTTGAGAAACATGAGAAAGACCCTTTTTCTTGTTAACGTGTTAGAAATGCTTAGCCCTCGGCTAAGGAAGGCAAAGAACCACACCAGGGCCTAACGCCTGGCATTCACAGTCAGTCTTACCGACTGAGCCACAGTCGCACACGATATGTGTGTCGGACGTATTCAGTATCAGTAAATCAAAATTACTAAGCTAGTTTTGTAACCCAATTTGAGCTTTTAAGTAGATCGAATTTGTAATAAATGTTTTTGGTTTTGATGATTTATCACTGGCTTATGGGCAAAACTTACTCGCATGAGCCGAAGCTCACCCTTCTCGTTTGCCAATGCATACTGTGGTTTATGTGCCAAGCGAACGCTGATAAAACGTTTTGTTGATCCAGGTTCTTGGTGCACATAGAGAAGAAATCCTGATAAAAAATAAATAATAGGCA
>JAOBRD020721551.1:0-14330 GCA_027575215.2 Hydrozoanthus sils
CCCCTTTTTTTTTAATGTTTGTTTATGAATATGGAGTCAATAGAGTTTTGAATTCTACTGAACAACACGCTTTTTTGCGGAAATAAGATATTGGGGTTTTTTTTCTCAGACTGACACTATCTCGTTAGTTAGGCAAACATTGTGGCTTCGGTAGGTCACACGATGCTAAACTGATCGAGAACTACCTTCATAAGTTAATACAGAAGCAAGTTTTGAACGTAACGCGTAGTATTAATGATAGTGTATTTCTTCAAACTCAGGTTCATGTTAGATATCATGGTTCCTGCAAAATCTGAAACAAAATTGACACCAGTTCGGTCGGCTCCTCAGTTATCATAGTTGGTGAATTACAGGCAAGACTTTGATATAACGAGTTCCAAAACTTACTGCTGTGTAAATGTAGAAAAATAACGGAAAGCGATTTTTTTCCTTTATATAGTTAGTTTGTCAAATAAAGTTTTAAAACCAAACTCTTAAATTTTACATGTGAACTCTCGAAGTTTTGTAGGTACTCGAATTTTGATATTTTCGATTTGTCAAAAAATTATGTGGTCTTCAAAATAAAGATTCCATGAACACGAAAAATTTAAGAACAAACTAACGAACAAATGGTGAAGTGAATACATTAAAGAGATCTGACTTTATTGATCAAGGCAATAAATATTGTATGACTGGAAGGCGCATCAGACAGATATATCAATTAAGAATACAAATAAGATACGGCACTGGAAACCTTAATTGATAAATAGTTTTGTATCTCACATCGTGCATCACTCAGCAAATTGTCTTATCGAACTGAACCAGACTGCCTTGATAGATTTTTTTCACACACAGAATCATGAATATCTGAACTTATTTTTGACATTGTCTGGCAAGCAAATCAAATTTCAAACTCTAACCAAAAAAACTCTATTCGATATAAAGCGAAGGGTGCTGATATAGTTATTCTAGATCTCAAAACAGGTTGACTAAATTCAATACTTTGGGTCAAAATATTTAACTCGTACTCATTATTAAAAGAGGAATAACCTTTTCTTTGCTTTGATCAAATCAGCTTAAGACTAACAATTTTGAGAGAGCTTGAAATGCGTTCATTTTCAAAGTTAAGATATCGTACTGCTAGCTAGAGTATTAGGAATTTACCTGCGAGTCTTGCTCTTTAAACTGACTGACGAATGTGGCAAACTTTTCATCTGTAGCCCTTGTTTTAATAAGCTTGGTGTAGACAGGCAGTCCCAGTTACTTTTAAAATTCAATCTTTAACGTACAGTTTGTATTGTTTTTCTCGACGGGGGACCAAACTTGCTTTTCTCTCAGTAACAATTAGGTGTTCCTTCGTGTAATGTAATTTCTATTGTTGGCCATTGCCCCCAACAGGTCGTTTTACAAAAGTTTGAGATCTTAGAAAATCATCTTTTGAGTAATTTGACATCTAGACATTTCTTTTAAGATTAATTCTTATTCTGACTAACATGCGGTTAGTACTCAAGCAAACAGAAACGAGATAAGGATTGAGCGGGAATGCTCGCTTCAGTTTTAAGTAAAAACTGAATTTTGTTTCAGAGCTTGCAAAACTTTGAACGAGTGCTACAGATAAACTCATTTCTGTTTTGTGTCACAAGATTCTTGTTTCAAGAGTTTGTTTCTAGAAAAATCCCGAGGACGCGGCTTTTAGACGCATTTTGCTGAAACCTTTCAGACAAACTTTTCAGAAACTCGTACCTGCCTTAAATTTTGTTGGGTTTAACAAAACTAGGAAGAGCTTTAAGAGACTGAATGCGTTTTCTTCGAAACATCTTAACACAAATGAGGTATTTATTGAAAACTAATGTTCTCTATCCCGGACAGATTCTGTACAGATCTTACAAGTCGTTGTAGAGCGAGAACCGCTGTGTTTAACAATACCATAAATAACTTTAACAGCAGCGATAACGCCAGTTTAAATTCAAAAAGGATACATCATTCATTCAGTTGACCTTTATATTTAACTTCCAACACAAGGTCAAGTAGAAAAAAAAACTTTAAGATGCTCTTAGCTATTTGTTTTTTTAAAGCGTTGTGTTAACTTAAACAGCTATTTGGGGATGAAAAACCACTAGTATACTGTAACGATTGCATCTGTTAGTGGTAACTTTGCTAAAACAAACACCTTTGTTAATATTTGCCAATGTCGAAGTTGGCTATAGCTTTTTACGCTTTATCCAGCAAGATTTGTCTCGAGACTTGTGTGAGTTAACGGCCAGGCAATGACTCAGCCAATCTAGAGGTTAAAAGCTTCTTGTAATGAACAATAAGATAGTTTAGCTGCAATTGAAAAGGCTAAACTGTTTCCCACACAAAAGATCATTTCACTAAAGGCTTCATTTTATAATTCATTAGGGAAAGCAAAGGAATATGGTGCATGTAAGATAGATTCAGTGCAACCCTACTGACTATTTTATTGTTAATTTTAAAAAACCTGCAAACAATGAAAACAGTTTAAATCATAACTTTGTTTTTCTAGAGCTTTGTATTTATAATACCGTTGCATGCATTGGGTTCCTTTTTTCGAATTATTTAGTATTAGAAGAAACCTTTTGAAAAATAGTTATATCCGACCTTGAAATGTACAAAAACGTTTCGACAAATCACTAGATTTAAGTTGTTTATATATATTATTAGAAGAACTACCTGCATTTACTGGTACAAAAGTGCATATGTTGCGCAAAGACAAAGAATTACAGTTCTATTTCATGATTTCTAGAACTTTTTATTTCTAATCAAGAAACATCTAACGACAGTACCATTCGAGCTCATCACGAAAACGTACCAATTTAACTTTCTTTTTGATAAGAAAATGACAAAACAACAACAGCTAAAAGCAACAATATTTTGAAGCCACGAGAGCCCACGCATTTTTGGCCAGCGCCAAGAAACAGAGCTCTGGAGACTTCTGTTTTTCATTTCAATGTATCAATGCTGTTTTGTGAACTTCTGTTTCGCACAAATGAACCATTTAACAAAAACAAGAACCATAGATACTAAGTTGTCTGCAGGTCGTGGACTCATTGGCTACTATTTAACCAAAATCAAATACAAGGAGATTTCAAGAAAGGCCTTTTGTTGTATTCTTTATTTTGCTAATGTCGACGCTCTAGTTTTTCTTCTTCTTTTTCTTTTTCTTTCTTCTTCTTTTTAGTCCAGAGGATTTTTTGTATAACAAGTTTTATAAATTCAAGGTCTGCGAGTGGCTCGTGCCTTCTGTGTTTTTGAACCTTTAAATTCAAAACAGAGAAACCAGCGGTTTCCGTCCGTGACGTTGGTCCGTCCTTCCCACCATCACGGCGTTATGAAGCTGATATGAAAGTTAAACGAATTCAAAACTCCGGCCTTTGCATGATTCCTCTCAAGGTTTTTGGTCAACTTCAGTCCTTAGTTCATATAATATTATAAGTTCTGTTTCCAGTATGAGGTAAAACACTTGTGTAGACTATTATTCCTGTTGCTAATCAATTTCTTTGCTGTAGTTATTATTACCCGCTGGCTAAACACAATTTCGATAAAGCATTTGTAGCGGGCTGGAAATTAAATCTTTATCTTAGAACAGAGAAACAAAATTTTTACTTCAGGCAACAACTCAAAACTCGTTGATGATTCCTGAAGGAAGAGTAGATAGCACATCTGACCAGTAACCAATCAGATGTCGATTCGAATCCTTCCTTTTTCTCTTTTTTTCACGAAAGGTTTCGTGATATTGACCTCATTTCTGAAAGCTAAGACTTTTTATACAAAAATGAAATATTGAAAATCCAGTTACCAATCAGATGTCGATTCGAATCCTTCCTTTTTATCTTTTCTTTCACGAAAGATTTCGTATGTTTCTAATATTGACCTCATTTCTGAAAACTGAGACCCTTTGTACACAAGAAAAATGTTGCAAGATTTTCAAGAGGAATTCAAATTAGCTAGGTTTGATATATGAAAAATATATATGTAAAAACCAAGCCTAAGTGTTCAGGCAGATTTAATTCGTTCGGAAGTACTGATAACGATAGTTTTATTTCTTCTGAATGTGCTAATTCTGGTGTCATGAAAACGCCGAAATGTCGAGTATACTGTCGATATTTGCCTTGTGTATGTGTTTTCTGAAAGAAGTTGTGAGACAAGCACAACTACGAAGGAAGTATCTTTTGTGAAAAACCTTAAAACCATTTGAATAAAAGTAAAAAACCCACCGTTGGGGTGATTGACTAGATTTTGAAAGATGATTTAGCATCTTGGTAAAAATCTTTTGGGATAGAGTTTCGCCTTAATTTTACCCTGTTTAATTATATCCCGACATTTCATTTCAAACAGTTTGATCACTAAGAACAATGTTATTTTAATTTTCAACAGTTCTTAATCCCGCTTACTATCATCTACTTTGTAATCAAAAATAAAGAATACATGTGCAACTAATCTAGCCTTTGTCTTGGGTCCACGGTGTGCGGTAAAAATAGTTGCTACTAAGAAAGATACACCACGAAATATATAACTATAAAAGCAATATAAGCAATAGGAAACAGAACACGTGAATACAAGTCAATATATGTTATCCCTGGATCTTGAAAACCCAAGATTCTATTCAAATAAGTGCGCACAATCGAATATTCGTTGGTCGGAATTGAGTTACCAACACTAAGTTTTCTTTCTCTTATACTTGCTCTGCTAAACTGTTTCCGAGGACATCCTGGGGATTGTCTGCACATCATTTGATACTGACAAGGTTTGCTGTTTTGATCAGTAACTTTTAAACGCACATGACCATTTTCCATATTGTCGAAGACCTCTGGTATGTTTTTGAAGCAGTAGGATTTGTTACCAATTTCTAGCTTGATACTCACTGACTTCTTTTCCTGGAATGAAAAAGGGAAATAGCTATCAGCAGTTCTTGCCGAGACTTTATTCACATTTCTCAGTTACTTACATAGTTATTTACAATATATATTTTGGCTTACAATACGTTAATTGTTACACACTAATAGGTAAATGGAATTCTAAATACAAGTTTTTTTGGAAATGTCTAGTTTCTCAAGGAACCTATTAGGTTTCTAGTTAGACACTGGTCATGCAGGGTTGTGTAGACAGTTATGATATATTTTGAGGAAGAGGGAAATTTATGTTTTAGTTTTGGAATTGTTTTGAGAATAAAAACCGTTTGGCTTTTTGGGTAAAATTGTAGTTATTGAAACGTTTCAGATCGGTCGGTAATTGTTGCCATATATCAGTTGCCTTTGCTTTGGTGGTTTGTTTGCCTATGTTTGTTCTGAAACGTGTCTTGTAAAAGTTGGATTTGGACACACATCTTGTGTTGTGGGTGTATGTACGTCACTAGCGTATCGGAAATGATGGCCAAAGATATTTGGTAACTCTTTCGTGTGCCATTTGTAAGTAAAGTTAAGCAATTTTAGTAGTTCAGTAGCTCAAGTAGGTCAAGTAGTGGAAGAGCACTTTCAGTATGTATACTGTACAGTATTGCGAAAAACATTATTCGGTCAATGTGATCTTGTTTTGTTTGGGTTTGTTTCAGATGAGTAGAGTAAGCAGTGCCCCATGAGGTGATAGCATACGAGATACGTGGTGGGTTAAAGAGTAGTATAGGTTGTTTTAGTTGCATTAAAGGGATCCGGATATAGTTCCTTAGTTTGAGGAGAATACCTGTATTTCTCGAAATTTTGGAACGGATATATGAAATCTGAAACAGAGTCATCAATCAGAACTTTTAAGTACTTACTGTGATCTTTCTCTAAAACGGTGTGTATCCGTCTTGATTTATGAATTTTATGTTAATCATTCTATTTGTCTTTTCCATGGAACAGATTTGATGATCATGTACTTAGTCTTTTTGAGTTCCCAACTCTTTTGTGTTGTTTAAAGATGCGAATAAGTTTGTGTCATCTGCAAAAATTCTGAAGGAGAGTTTGTCAGTGGAATTAGGAATGTCATTGATATAAACTAGGAAAAGCAAAGGACCAAGTGAGCTGCCTTGCGGAATTCCACATGTAATTGTTAGCTTTGTCGATTCAATACCATCTACTGAGACAAACTGTTGTCTAGTTGTCTATTAGTTAAGATAGAACCACTGTAATGGAAGTTGTGCTCAATTTAGTCAATGTATTCAAATAACTAACAGTACTATTTCACATTTAGGATATCTATCCGTGTGATAAAGGCGTGAAGTAAAACCATATCAGTTAAAACTGATCATGGCATGATAACACTTTAAGGTAAAAAGTTCCAATGAAGTCATCCGATAGAAATACTTTCAACAAATCACATAGTTTGTATAACTGTGTCATGAGCTTGGCGACGTACTCTATCCTCAAATAAGCTTTGAATTTAGTAACATAGTCTTTCGTGGAACGATATCTCCGGCTTTTTAGATAAGAATGAGAACTTTTAATGTTGATAACAGCTTTATTTGCGTTTTGTTTACTAGATGTATAAGTTCATCGTTCTCAATATTGGAACTCCATGATAATCTGACAAAGACGCCTGAGGCGATTAATTGTTTTAGTAAAATTATTCAGGTGATTAAAAACATTTATCTCAGAGAGAAAAACAACACTTTGATTCTTTTTTGTTGGTGGTCACTTTAGATGGCGATCGAGGACTGCTCGGATCGACAACAAACTTGTCCTCTTATAAAAACGTCCGTCTTTTCTCCTCCCTGAGACGTAAAACTTCGAAAAGCACTCGCTCATCTCGTTTACATCAGTTATTGTCGTAAATTAGGCTTTTTGTTTGAAGCAACTTGTCAAAAAAAGGAAGGTATGCTATATTTTATTTGCAGTAGTTATTTGCTCAGTCGCATGCACATATCGACATCTGAAACATTATGTTATTGCATTATCTTCTCAGCCAATGAAATCAATGTGGAAACTCTATAATCACCTGAACATCTTACTAACAATGCATATCTCTATTCTTACCATATCATTTATTTGCTTGTCTCCCCTATGTGAAGTTTCGTGTTTTGTCCGACGTACAAGCTTCAAAACCAGTACATACTCCACGAGAGTCATAAAGATGAAAGAAAACGAGCCAAGAAGGAAATAATCAATGGACTTCAGGTAGGAAACCTTTGGCATGTTCTCGTTAATGGAACCTCTCATATAGCTGATGGTAAGAACGGTTATGATGCTCAGCGATACCCGGGCGGGCACTGACTCATGGTCTATCCAAAACCCCACCCAAGATAACGCTACGGTTAGGACGCACGGAAGGTAGATCTGGAAAAGGTAGTAAGTTGAACGACGCTTGAACTGGATCGTAGCCGTCAGACCAGAAAACATTGCTGGAAAATGCGTAAAAATAAAATCAAAATTAAGTCTTATGGTAATTATGATAGTCGTTTCTGCGCACCCTTACTGCGCATCCACACACACCTTAATGAACACGTATGCAAGAATACCCATCATAATAACAATAAAAATCGCTTTCAAAACGTTGCAAACAAGTTTGTAGACGAGTGGTGCTAACCGTTAACACTTTTTGAGGCGTAGGAAATTTGTAAAATCAAGCAGCCAAATCTATGTAAGGCGATTACCAGTAAGAACTCTGCAGGACCGACACGAGTAAAGGGTACAATATAGCCTCTTGTTTTCTTGAGCAGTTTTCTACGATCTAAGATAATTAGACAAAACTAAGAAGAAAGAATTTGTTCTTTCTTCATTTTCCTGCCACGGAAAGTCCCAGAGAAGCGCTTTAAAGGTTCATGTACAGCACTATCAAAGGATGTACCTAGATATGAAGAGCTAAGTTACGACATGTGCACTTTTACATTTCCTAATCACATAAACACCAGGGACTATTCTAACAAAGGTAGTGTACCAGAAACAATTTGTGAGTGTCAATACAGTGCTAGAAAGATTGACAACATGGTGCTAACGTTAGCTGTTTTGACACAAAAAGAACAGTTTCTGTCATATTTTTTACGATACTTACATGAATGATAAACCTCGTGCTTCAAATATCTCTTAGCACTAACAATTGTAAATTGTGCCATTTCGTCGTCGTAAATTCTAATCTCCGATTCCAACGGTGAATACCATTTGTACCGGAGCTCATGATCCTCGTACGAATCTATAATCACACAAACATCTAGTAAGCATCACCCGGTCGACCTTTCCACACCACTAAAGCTATTGTGTGCCGGATAGCCTGACGAATGTCTTGTTCAAATAGCCAACAGTCTCGCAGTGTTTAAAAGGGTTCTTAAAAGGGATCCTAAATCCGAGCCACTCTTAACTCTTACCCCGAGTCCTTTTCTAAAGACAGTAAAATATATGTGTTAATCTGTATAGTTCATGGCTCGTTGTTTTCTTCATGATTTGTCAGTGAACTTGCATATTTTTTTTTATCCGATCCAAACGAATAAAATATATTTGCAAACGCAAAACAAATAATAATGGTTTAACAAAAAAATTCATATTAGCACCCAAGTGGTAAAGTACAATGAAATTTTCGGAACTTTAATATATACTTATATATTTCTTAACACCCGTTATCTCTTCAGTGTTCACTGGAGCAAACTGTTTGTAAACTGTTAACAAATGGTTTGCTCAAGAACACTGAAGAAGTAACGAGCCTTACGAAAGATATTTGTTTTGCGTTTGCAAAAATATTGTACGCGTTTGGAAAAGAAAAAATATATAAATTCACAAATCATAAAATATATGTATTTGCTTATGTGTTTAAATGGCATCATGACGGCTGAGTGACGTCATTCTCCGTAATCTCAGACATATTATATGCTCTACTTACAGCTTTCAAAGGGAAGATGGCAAGTTTGTGTGTCAAATGGAAAATTCCGGAGATCAAGTTTACAGGAGTTCCTTGTTTTCAACCTGTCGATGGAATTAAGTATTACAATAACACAAGATCTCTATCGGTATAAGAATAGTTGAGTTCAGGGAAATATTTCTCAATAATAACAAAACGAAAAACTAAAAGGAAGAGAAGCAACAACAAAAAGAAAGAAGAAAAGCACACAAAGTAAGAAAAGAAGATAGGAAAACGAACACAGGCTTAGTAGGCCACGTGAGTTTTACACTACATTCTATTTAAAGCCCAGTTGATATGGTAAGGTGCCAGTATGTCGTGCGGGAGGCCTGGGTTCGATTCCCGGCCCGGATCTTTACTCAAGGTCTTAAAATAACTGAGGAGAAGGTGCTGCCTTTGCTCTATCATCTGCAAAATTAGTTACACCTTCGCGTCTTCTCGGATATGGACGTAGGCCCCGCGGGGTGGCAGACTTCTAAGGGGACCTCAAGTCTTATTGGCTACTTTCCCTTGACTCTTTGAGTCAATAAATGTCAAAAACTTATAATAAAAAAAAAGAAAATGTTATCATCTCTTCCCACATTAGGCATTTGTTGCACAGGGTAATTCCACCAAATAACGTTAAAGTGTGATCATTAGCTACGTTTCATGTATTTGATAACAATAGCTTTATAATGGACCAGGTCTATTTTTCTCCTAGCCCTTTTATCACTTAAAGGAGTCCTCCTCTGTATAGTATTCTTGGTCTTAGGTAAAATTTTTACTAAGTCTGTGTCCATATCAGAAGCTCAAATTTTATAATCGTGTACATAAATCTAAAGCAAAGCAATTTAGTTTGATCTCTTCCGCAGTTTGAATTTCCCACGCGCCGCCATTATGAAATGTTACGTGTTTTGGTTGTACTTCCAGATCTCGTTTCGTTCAATACTATGTTATCATTGAAAGTGGAAAATAGCATTGCAACTGAAACATCTTACATTTCAAATAGGTGGCGGAATATCAAACCGTGGAACTGGTCAAGCTGAATTACATTGAGTTAGATTTATGAAGGAGATTAGCCCTAGGGACGTCGATGACGACGGCAGAAAACAGTGAATACAATAGCTGCACGTTGGAATGCACCGTGTTGGCCACTTGCATGCCTTCGTCTTCCGGCAAAATTACAGCGTGGAAAGCTCAGTTTTGAAGTTTTAACGCCTACAAGAACGACCTACATAAAATTGTGTCAATCTTCAATCTTCTTTAAGAAGAACACTTTCATCTTTTTCTGTACACAAAGCGTAACTTGGACAAGAAAGAAAGCAAACTAGCCATAGGTGATCGAAAAGGGAAAGCAAGAAAGTGATATCTGTAAGCCCTCGTTGTCGATCTTGCCATCCTTGTTGCTCAGTATAGGTAATCGCCTGGTTCCTCGCAAAATTTAGGATGAATTTCACGAGTGTTTTCAACTTTTTCCAAAATCGCCCGAGTCGCTTGGCGACGAGGGCAATTTGGAAAAAATTGAAAACACAAGTGATATTAATCCTAAATTTTACAAGGAACCAGGCGATTACATGTTTATAACATCGAGGGCAAAATTCTTTAATCTCCGCGGGATCCCACGAGAAAACGTTGCATAACTTAACTCATTTCTCCAAAATGAAACAAAATCTTTGCAACATCTGAAAACATTCGGAAATCTTCGGAAGATGTTTGAAATTGTTTTTAAGGCATTTTTATGATTTATAAAAAAATTCGGAAAATCTTCGGAAAATGTTTCTAAGGCATTTTTGAGAATTTTCAAAATTTTCGGAAAATCTTCGGAAATTTGCGGAAGTGTACCAGCGACCAATAAGCGCTAAGTAATTTTGCTCTGAATTAAGAAAAAATGCCCCCGCTGTTATCCAATCAGCTCGAAGTAATTTTGCCCTCTATATAATAAAACTCCCTATTATCAAATTTGAGCTTCTGATATAGACACAGGCTTAATAAAAGTTTTGTTTGAGACCAATAACATTATACAGTGACGGATTCCTTATAGTTTTCCAACAATGTAAACAGTATTTATTTACCTGGCGCTCAGCATCACGAATCCGTTCGTAAGGTTCACCCAAACTTTCTTGTTTGAGAAAAGCATATTGTGTATTTTGGTATCAATAGCGTTGATAAAAAATGTGTCTGGTACCCAAAATTTTTCTGCAGCTTTACCCCCAATGCTGAGTGTGCGGTTAGGCAGACCAAATGCAAGGCGAGGCTCGTACCAGAATTGACCCAGGTACATATCTAGACTGAAGTCCTGCGTGTGTAATAAGAAAACAGAGATTTCGAGAGTTGAGAACAAAAACCCAGACGTGTATCAGAAAGATGTTTTGTTCAGTGATCTTTTACTGACATTGTTTAAGGTTAGGTTTGATGATTGCAGAATCTTTTATAGCTAAAAATTGCAGTCGAATTGATTTTTTTTAAATACCGAACCAGTTTAGGTTAAATATAGTAATATAGTAGTAATAAATTATTAAAGTTACTATTTTTAAGACAAAAAAGGCTAACCAACAGTATCAAATTGTACTGATCTCATTAGTTGATATTAGTAAATTAAGATTATTATTAATTACAATTATTTTTATTATTGTTAATGTTACAATTAAGCTATAAGGCTTTAAGATTATACATTATTGGCGTTGTCAGATTTTATCAACACTATAATTAATTTTGAAAAGCCCCTCGGGGAGAATTAAAAAAAATGAAGTTTAAAAGGTTCAAATTTGGCTGAGGCTCGTTGTTCTTAATTTTTCGGCGATTTAAGTCTCAAGTTGTTCTTAAATTGTTCTTGTTTCTATGTGGTTTATCGAGTTGAATGAAAACTAAGCCGGCTAGACATGCAATACACCTACAATGTAAGCCTATATCAGGGCAAGTACGTACAGGTGTATACAGCGTATAATATGAGGTATTGATATTGATTAACCATTTCCTTCAGGAGCGAAGGGGCATTGTTAGGTTGACGACCCGAATCTCAGCTTGTTCTTAAAGTGTTCTTAAAATTTTGCCAATCTGAGCCTCGTTCTTATAAAGTTGTTCTTATAAAAAAAACCTTTAGGCACTTTGTTTAAGAGATAATTACAAATTAGACTCGTCAAAAATCTCTTTTCTCTCGTCTGTCTTCTCGTTGGTTTAAGATTCTAATCCTTTCAATACTAAACACAAATTAAAATGTTGTGCTTGTAGGATAATTTTGTTTTTCATCTTTAGTGTTATGTTTTATTTTATCAACCTTCATATGATTCCGGTCCTATTGGGGTAAACTGATCATTGTAAAGCGCCTTTGGACGCTATATAAATACACCACTTTACTTTCACTTTACATTATTCTCGCACGATCAAATTTTCACATTTTCTTTGAGTAATATATACATATAAGGAGAAAGTAGATGCCGACGAAAAAAATGGGAATGAGAGGGTTAAGAATGCGCAAAAATTACTTAAGTTTGCATTGAAAATAGCTTAAGGTGTATTAAAATTGCATTTGGTTTAGTGTGTATGTGCTGTACAGGCCAAAGGTCACTGGGTGTGTTTGAATTTTCAAAGCGAAACATGTACGAGCGGCACAAGGAAGCGACACAAGGAAAAGCTTGTAGCGTGACAGATTACGACAATTGGTTCGTGCAATGAACGTTGTGGTATATTAGAAGTTATCTAACTGGTTTAACCAATACTTTTAGTTTCCGTTTAGTTTGATACTTACCATATTAGTCTCGCTGACTTCACCAAACGACAAAATTAACATGTCCAGACTGACTTCCAAAGGTTTCACTGTTATGATAAAGAATTCTCTAAATTTGCTATAAATGGAACTTTCAGTTTAGTTCAAGTGTTCTACATTCTGTTTGGGCGGTTTTACGTTACTTGTTTTTACATTTCTAAGTAAGCTACACGAGTCAAATAGTTACAGAGTGTTACGTCATCGCGCTGACCGCTTACATCCGGAATCGAAATATTGAAAGAGGAGAGAAAAGCACATGGCATTTGTGTTAGCACATGCTGTTTCAAGCATACAATATACAATGGTACAAATAGTGTTGTTCCATAGTGGCATATTATAAATGCAATATATACAGCGTGAGGCTTTGTCACTGGAAATACGTTAACGGGGTCCATGTCCATGCTGTAGCTTGGCGAAACTCGGATTTTTCCTATTTCCAGTGGCAATCAGCCTCACTTGAACCTATATAATGTATACAATACAAACGAAACACAATTAAAGAGTTCCTAATTCCATTCAGTGCAACATACAGCTACTTTTTCTCGATTAATAAAAGGCGGAGCCTGACTCGCAGGGTGTTCCATAGGTTATAAAAGGTCTATATTGATATTTTTAAAGTTCTTTACACGTGCGCAACGCAAAAGATCAATTTTCGTTTGGTGGCGCACGTGTTTACCTTACATTCTAGATATGAACTACATCTGGTAATCTGATGAAAAAACTGAAACAGAGGGAAGATGCACAAGCCACCTTGAAACAACACAGTGTCTGAAATTAACTAGAGCTAGCCCTTCTGCTCCTTTATAGATTTCTCTCAAAATGGGGTATCAAACCTGGTACGTAAGGACTGGGAACAAGTTTACGAAAATGAGGCCATAAAGGCTTATTAATAAACAAAGTCTACAGTACTCTATTTGAACTTTTACGTTAGTCACTCGCACCACTTAGAGATGCTTGAAAATGAACTCAAATTGGTGAGGTGGATGACTTTGACACAGAAGGTTGTTCAGAGTAGACTTCTATACGTATGTAGCCTCACTTGCAAGCACTTGTTCCCAGTCCTAACCGTGTTTGTCAGCAATTTTCGTAAAATGTCTACAGATGCTACTTGATACCAAAAGAAGTCACTATTTCTTATTATTCCAGGAAATACAGTGTTTTCTTACTCACCGCCAAAGAAGGGGCGAACTCTAATGTCGTATTTCCTAAGAACATCGTCCAGTAGTTTAGACACGTTGCGACCTGGGACGTTTACCTTCTCGTTGACAGGCATCATAAAAGAGTTACTCAGCTCATCATTGCTGTACCAAGACAGTTTCAGTTAGATAGTGCTACTTTGTAACAATCTCGTTTCCATGCCCCTTCTACCACTCAGCAGGTGGAGGGGGCTTGACAACAAGCTTGTGCAACATAAACTATTGTTAATAGCCATTTTTGAAAGAGGCCTAAAACAGGCATCAACACAATACAATAAAATATAATGCAATGCAATACAATAATTCTTTCTATCTACAGAGGTTAACAAAATACAACTTTCAGTTTCAAACTGATTCATTGCCCTCTAAAATGAAATACACCATACGTTTACGGCTTTGAAGTGCGACTTATTATAAGATACAAAAATTAAAAGTATTTGCAGTGATGCTTTGCACGATTAAGACTTGTAATCTATGTCAATGTTTGAGAATTTGCAAAAAAAAATTCTCCCTGTACAATTTGAAAACACCTTGTAATAGAAAAAATGATAATAAAAATAATAATAATAATAATAATAATAATAATAATA
>JAOBRD020721654.1:0-14329 GCA_027575215.2 Hydrozoanthus sils
GCCATAAGGCAGGTCTAGCCCTATAACCCTCTGCCATACAGCAGGTTTAGCCCTAGGGCTAGACCTGCCTTATGGCAGAGGGCTATAGGGCTAGACCTGCCTTATGGCAGAGGGCTATAGGGCTGAACCTGCTGTATGGCATTATAACCCTCTGCCCTCGACCATAGGGCAGGTCTAGCCCTATAGCTTTCTACCCTAAAGAAGGTCTAGTCCTATAGCCCTCTGCCATAAGGCAGGTCTAGTCCTATAGCCCTCTGCCCTAAAGCAGGTCTAGTCCTAAGCCCTCTGCCCTAAAGCAGGTCTAGCCCTATAGCCCCCTGCCATATGGCAGGTCTTGCCCTATAGCCTCCTGCCATATGGCAGGTCTTGTCCTATAGCCCTCTTCCTTTGGGTTTTGTAACTGCAAGCTTTGACTTTCATTTACATTTCACACAATACTATAACGGAAACTGGGTATATTTTTAAGGAAATCAAACAAACAGTACTTTCTGAACTTACAATTACTTGAATGTGATGATTCAAATTGATAATTTCTTTTCTGGATGTCAAATATTTATGTCATCTGATTTCCTCTCCATAACAAAGCAATTTAAGCTAAAGCCAATTCATTAGTTTACAATAGGATGTTTGTTCTTCCCTTTGCTTTTACTTGCACTACAGAAGAAGCAACAAATATTTTATAGTTGAAACCTACTTTTGCATTAGCATTATTAAACTATTCTTTTAATATATGATTTGCTGGTGCAGAATAAACACCAACCTTCCTTTTTCATTCTTTCGAAAGCTATGACACATACCGTAGTTTCTTTGTAAGTTACTTCTGTTGTGTATCCTCACTACTTCAGCACCTGCCAAACATTTCCAAACAGTCGTGTGTTCTCTTAGTTTCTTCCAGGTACAGGAGACCATAAAATTGCAACAGCAGCAGCAGATGCCAAAGTGCGAATCCATAATGTAGAAACACAAGAGACAACCCTAGCATACCATTGCCACACTGGTAGAGTGAAAAGGCTGGCCACAGCACCCAATATACCAGATGTTCTTTGGAGTGCTGCTGAAGATGGTACAGTAAGGTTAGCAATGCAGCGTTTAGGTCTCTTTCTTCTATCGTTAAAGTGTATATGACAGATTTTTCTGGCTTTATTACATCCATTTTGAAATCACAGTTAATCTGTGCAATCTGATTGGCTCACAGCAGTGCAATTAGTTCCTTAATCACACTGTTTTGAACTCTAAATGGAATCTTTTTTCAGCCACTCACAAACAAGCTTTAAAATAAAATAACCAATGAGATTTCAGAACTATACTTTTTCGGCCAGTCAGACAGCAAAAAAAGAGACAAGAATAAATCCAACTCTGGCCAACATGTTTGCAGGCGTTGTTACCCAAATTCCAAACATCCTACTAAAAATGGACGATTTTTAAAACAACTTACAGTTTCAAAACGATGATCTGCTCGTAGAGGAACAGTTATTTGTAGCCAAGTTTCCTGAAGTATTCTGTCAATTTTTAGGCTGAATTAATATTTTGTCAATATTTCCTCAATCCGTCTTCAAAATCCGTACGATCCGGTGTAACAGCGGATTTGGGCCCCCCACAAGAACACTTAATAATTAGAGCTTTTTTCGCAAAAAAATCTTGTTTTATCAAAGTGAGTATTTTTGGATGGCAAACTAATAATAAGCGGCCCTGTAATACTCTGTTTCGAATAAGAAAAAAGCGAATAAAAAACATGGTGATATGGGATACGACCGAATTAACATTTGCAAAGTTTTGTATTAGCACAAATGAATTTAAAAACAGGAAAAAAAAATCGCGCTTGCGGGGTTAGTTCATTCTCTTAATACTTTAGGATCGACAGCAGAAATTTAACAGAAATAAAGCACACATCGCATGAACTGGCGAAGTCACGTTCCACTTCTGAAACCACTTTATACAACCGTTAAAAGTAATAATAAAGATTATCATATACTATAGTTTTGAAAATAATGCAAGCCTAAAATATTCGAAATAGATTCTCTGGCATAAAAAGAGTTCTTTGGAAACATGCAACCGCCGTGTTGGCAAAAGTTTCAAAATCTTAAAACTTTAAAATTACAGACTTATTTAAATATCTATTATATACGTCTGACAAGGATATTATTGAAGTTAGTGCAAAATACGTTCATGACGTTTGTGAAATTTACCAAAAGTTTATGATAAGCAGTGTTTGAAAATCAGTTTCTCACGGTATGTAGTTATGTTAATGTTACTTAAAAACTTTAGACTGTTGTTCCTATCACAAGAATAAGGTTAATAAAGATTGAAATTTAATTTTCAAAATCGAATTAAACACAACAAGTTCGACAGCTACGCAGGTTAGCGTAAAACTATACTAGTTTATACCTAGAGTTCACTAGACATTAAAATGAATCAGATTAAAAATTCTCAATGGAACTCTGTGTTTTTTTCATTCTTGGAACTTTGGAGGGTCGTCGACACAGTTTACAATACCACTCCCTTGGACCAAAACTTTTTACTGTTTTATAAAAAAGTTGAGCATGTAATCGCTTAATAATTCAAGCACAAATATTTTTTATAAAGGTTCTGTAGACATACAGTCATAAAGGAGGAAAACTTTTTACCATTTTCTAAACTTTTTAATGTAAAAAACAAGAAGACAAACCTTATCTCTTGTTTTAGACCAGCAAGCTTGTCAGATTGACAAGACACAATAATTCTCCTCTGTTCTTCCTCATTGGGGACCCAGTGCCTTGGTCCATTTTCATTTTTCTCCGCGAAGTACAATTCACCTTCGATCAACCTAAAACCCGGTTGAGTCTTTTCCGATAAGTCTTAATTCATTCTTCCGCCTGCAATGTTTCTTTATCTTGCCACACGCACTTCTGGTTTCACTTCTTCAACAACATGATGACTTAGTTTGAAACTGTTATTTGAGAATTATTCAAGAAATATATATGTATCAAAATGCTAGGGAAAAGTAAGATTTCTTATAAAAAAAGAGAAGTGTGTATGCTGCTTACACAGCGTATGGTAAATTATTGAAGCACGAGTAAAATGCTCTTCGTGTCTTTAATAATTTTAACAATTTTTCCCAGTGGATATTAACACTGTCACTCGCAGATGCTTGTGGCAAGATAAAGTAACATTGCAAAAAGATATGTTTTCGTTCCTCGAATGATGTTACTGGGGGACCAAATCCGCGGGGGAGACAATAAGAAGAAGATGTTTTCCGCTTTCTGATACCACTGAAGAGCCAGAAGTCTTACACTGTCAATGAAAACCACCTAAAGATCGACTGGTGCAAAGCCCGCCATCTTGAAAATGTAAGTTTGACATCAAAACAATGGAATCCGCCAGAACTTGACAAATTGATTTACGCACTGATTCCAGTTACACAGTTCCAGCAACAAAAATGCATACTGCATCGTCAGCTCAAGGGCTTAATTCCAAGCACTCATTAATTACGGGAATATTCGTCCTTTCCATCAAAGTTTTCGATTCTCTTGACAATGTTTGCATGGTCGCATTCATCCATAATTACACTGACAGCGCTAGTGCGTCAATTTTGATACTTTTTGGAAAACCCACTCGTGCAAATTATTTCCAAATTGGAAGAGAAAATTCGTGTGATTACCTATACAAATTGCACTCCACTCAGTTCAATTACCATTATTAATTTAATTTATTTGTTTATTGTGTTGATAGAAGGATTTTTAAGTTCATAGCTTTAGCTAATGGCTTTTTCTTGTTCGAAAATACACAGTACTTTGAGTACAAAATCGTTCCAACTATATTGTGCGGCGAAAAGAGTACGCGATAACGTTCTTGATGTCAGTTTGCAAAGAAGCAAGATGACGGCTTGTCATCTTAAAGCAACCCACCACGGTGGATAACATTGTAAACTAAGAGCGACAAATAAGCAAAGTTGCAAAAGTAAAATTGGAAGAGTTTACCAAGCGACGCTCGACAAAGTACATGTTTGCAAGCTTTGTGACGTCATGATATCCGGAACTCGTTCCCGGTACCCAAGACATTTTTGGAGTGAAATTTCATCTTTTTTACACCTCCGAAAACCACGAAGATGTTTGTTTCTTGTTGTTTTTATAAGAATATTACTTTTCAGTGTAAATGATTGAACAAATTAGCAACAACAAAAAAGTCTGTCATATACACTTGAGCTGGCTAAAGTGGAAAACCAAAACCGACGTCATGTTACTGTTGTACAGGTCTAAGTGTTAAATATTACATTAACAACTCGGGTAGATAATGGCAGTGACAAGTTTGTCAGAATGTTTTATAGAAAAGTCCGATTTCAAAAGATTGAACACTTTTGAGCTTCTTTCAATTCATATCAAGCTTTACAGCAAAAGTTTTTGTAATTGCTTTTTTAGCAATGTATAAAACCGTAACTGTTAGTTGGAAGACTATATACTTCCACATACAGTTTCAGTTTTCCAATGTTGTTTCGTGCAAGTTGTTTTCTACTCAAATTTCATCATGTTTTTATAAGTTTGGTAACATTATTACGTCAAAAAGGAAATTGTAAATTTTGTAGATAGAAATATGCCTCTAGAACTGGTTCGTGTCATTCTTATTGCTCTTTCTAAACCTTTCAAATCTCAATGTTTTTGCTGTGTGAAGTATTATTTTCATGCATAACAACATGTTAGAATGCACAACACTGGTTGGATAATTTCCTTTGTCTTAATCTTTTTTTCCTTTTTTGTCAAAGAGATAGTCTCTGGGATGAGAGAATAAATGATGTTAACGTTCTTACCACCTCTTCTGTTCATGAAAGTTGGTTGAATTTTCTATATTGATTAGGAGTAGAGGATGGTTACATAATGCTTTAGAGTAAATGTCAAATCTTTAAAGAGTATTGAAAAAAAAAACTGCTGAAACAAGCTGTTTAGATGCAAAGCTTCAAAATTTGCGGAAAATTCTAACCTCGGGTCTTCCTAAGCTACGCCTAATATGGTTAGGTTTTGATTTTGATAAAGTTAAGTCCAAGACGGAAGTACAATTCAATGTGTTTATTATAAGTCAGTGAAATGTTTCGAAAGCAGGGTAGTGATAAAAATGACAAAGATAATCCTAAAACAAGAAAGCAAATGGAATTATTTGTCACGTTTTTGCTTATGACAGTTCTTTTGAGCTTGTAAACTGCACTATTTGTTTTCCAAGCTGTTACTGGCAGTGAAAATTGCTTTACTGTTGCTAGCTGTAACTAGCATAGCAAAAAACGTGTTTTAAGTCCATGTATGTGGCTGAAAAAAACTTGTAATTGGCAGATCTTAACTATTGCTGAAACAGAATGACATCTTATAACACTAGTTCTATTTTATTTTTGTAGGCAATTTGACCTCCGTCAGCCGCATTCATGTAATTCGAGCAGCAAGAACTGCAACAATGTTCTGATAGATCTTGATGTCCATGTTACAAAAAAAGCTGAAGCAAAGTGCATTGCAATAAATGCATTGCAACCAGAATTGCTTGCAGTTGGTTGCAATGACCCCTTCGTGAGAATGTATGATCATCGAATGTTGTCAACGTACAATGCTGGAGAAGGGAGAAGGAGCTCAGAGGAAGTCCGCCTTCCACAGGGCTGTGTCCAGTACTTTGCACCTGGACATTTACCGCCACGGCTTAACAGAGATTTTCCAAGACGTTTCCGAACTTATGTCGCAACGTACATCACTTTTAGTGCTGACGGCAATGAGCTGCTGGCAAATCTTGGGGGTGAGCAAGTTTACCTGTTCGATATCAGGCAACGAAAGAAAGTAATCCGGTACCATACTGTCAGTGGAACCCCTTTATTCACCAACGGATTGGTAAAAAACGGATTAGAACATAGTCACACTTTAGCTAGGGAACAAAATAGTGTTTTGTCGCTGCCACAAACAACAAATGGTTATACAATCTCCTCGCTGAATGGGAAGAAAACAGTTGAACAGACGAGAACTGTCAATGCAGCACCTGAGATCCTTAAAGCATCACAAACCCTCCCACACAGAGCTCTTGCATTGAAAGCACTCGGTAACGATGCATTTTGCAGGCAGCAGTTCTGGGAAGCAGTAAATCACTATAATGAAGCAATTTCTGTTGCACCAAATTCAGCTGTTTTGTATGCTAACAGAGCAGCTGCGTATATAAAGAGAGCTTGGTGAGTGGTTACTGCATGGCGGGTAAATCATGAGAGTTTAACCTCCCACCTGCTGGGTGTACCCAAACAATCGAATTTCTGGTTAACATTGTTGGAACGGGGAATGTATTCAAACTTTCAAACACTGTGATAGACACTACCTTGGGTGGATCAAAAATTAGCATAAGTATCACCAAATATTTTGTTTTCTCTTTAACCCGTATTGTGGGGCTTTTCAGGTCACACACAGGGTTTTAGCAACTGTTTCGAAAATTTAAGTGTTCGTTGTTTTGAGAAACAGGTTTTGTATAGTAAATCCACATGATTTTATCCGACTAAAACTTGCAGTTTGGAAAAGAAGTTAAAGCATTGAAGAAAATCTGCTATACAGTCGAAACTAAAATACTTCATACTTCTGCAAAGTTTGATCACCGTTCAGGACTATGTTCCTCTTGATTGGGTGCATGAAAAAAGATTATAGTGAAGATGGTTGGTAAACGACATTTTTATGTGCTAAACTAGTTTTTACAAAACCATTAGATGCAAAGAGTTTATTTGTTTTTGTTCCGACGAAGGGCTGAAAATGTCAACACCCGACGGCAATATTTATAGCAAGCAACAAGTTGTAACAAAGTATTGTTTCTTAAAAGGTTGCTGTGAGTGCTATCATTTAAGTAGCATTAATCCAAGATAAAAATTGCATATAATTTATCATTTTGGGAAGTGTGTAGTTAAAGTAGGATAGTATTTATGATCACGCGTTTCCTGGTTTTACAGAAATTATCTACTATTAATTTTCGCCATCCCAATTTTTAATAGTCCAGCAGCCGCTGGACGCTGCAAGAGTAACGGTTATCAAAGGCCCTGTCTTTCTGTGACTGTTGCTTTGACTGATACTATAGTTTTTATCTACAGGGACGGAGATATCTATGCAGCCCTTAGGGATTGCCACAGAGCCTTAAAGCTCGATCCCAGTCACACCAAGGCTCACTTTCGTCAAGCCCGTTGTCTGTACGAGTTAAGGTGGTGTCAAGAAGCTTTGTGTTGTTTACAGAACTTCAAGGCTCGTTTTCCTGAACAAGCAGAGGGAAATGCTGCAAAGACATTGGAAAGAGACATCAAAGCTGCTGCCTTCGCGGAAACTGAAGGTGCCGCCATCTTCCTTTTTTGCTACAATCTAAGGCGAATTAGTATCAGTTTTAAAATGTTGGCCGGAATTATTATTGTTGCTGTTGTGTAGTGCATGACTTTTTGTGTTGTGTATGTATGACTACAGTAGGAAACTAAATATGAAAAAAATTGGTTTACAAGGTAATCATTTAAGAGCACAGGAAAATCGAGCAAAATCAGAAAATCTTGGCCACAGCTCAAAACCTAACCTACCCTCATTTTCAGTTTGTAATAAGGTTTTAATAAGTTTATAACACTGCTGGTGTTCAAATGTCAAAATGCGACCGAGTTTGGTAACTTTTTCAGATTTTCGATTTCAACCGTCTGCGGGCCGCTGAACGCAGCTAATTTGTCAAGTGACAGAATTAATCTGAACTTCATAAACGAGCGAATATATTGACAATTTTTCACTTGTAAACAACTTACAAAACAGATATCTAACAGTTCAAAAACGTCAAATTTTTAAGTTTTAAGGAAAAAACATCAGAGAACGAGCAAAATTCTTGTACCTATTTTGCATAATGTTTACAAATACAACACTTTACCGCTAAAAACAAATTCGAATTTTCTATATGTGAGACTTCTTCAAATCACCCCAAATTCCGTTTACCACCCAAAGAGATTTAGTACTTGAACATTAACTAAAATTTGGTCTGGCATTTTGGCGAACGCTCCAAAAAACGGATCGTTTACTTTGGGATTATTTTGTACCCGCCAACTGCTAATTGACCTCTGGTCAATTGACACGTGCAAGTCACGCTAGTGCTTCTTTGAATTGAACCTGAACTTATCTTCCAAAGGAGAGGCCATTCAACGGTTAATTTCTGTTCTTGTCGTTCGATCTTGTAGCGGATTTGAGAATGTCGACTGATGCAAGTCTAGGTCCGTTTTCCGTGACTGTAACAAGAAATAATTCTCACTCCGTTCTTTGAAAATAAATCAGATTTCCAGTACCTTGCCTGATGTAAAGTAGTCCAGATAGGAAAACGTTGTAGTGCAATTTGGATCACTTATACCAAGCTGAAGTTGTGTGTTCGATTGAAGGCTGCGATGAGTAAACCACAGGCACTCCAAGCTTCTAGCAAGTCTAATATATATATAAGTTGACAAAATTCCATACAAAGTCTTATAAATTCAGTCAAAGCTTTAAAACTAAAAATATTGGAAGAAAATTTCACCTACCTTGAGTTTATTTTGTGTTTATAGTTTAAGTGTATTATTTTGGGCGCGATTGGAGGTGTTTCGGCGAGTTTTTGTGATCGCTGTTGAGGGGGAAACTTTCACTAAAACACCTCCAACGCGCCCAAAGCACATACCAGATACAAGCACAAGGTGAACTCAAGGCAGGTGAACTTTATTTTCAATATTTTTGGTTTTAAATTTCTTAATTGTACGTGATGAAGACTGGTATGGCCAGTCGAAATATATTTTGTATTGGCCTTGCTTTTTAATTCGCATAAATACCACTCGTGATGTTTCTAAATTTTCTCAAAATTCACTCGCGCACTTGTTTAGCAATTTTGAAAACATCACTCGTGGTATTTATGCCAAATATGACCACAAAGCATGTTTTACCTATATTGGTAGTACATTAAAAAAGTATCACAACTACTCTCAACTCATTCTTAAACAAGAAGCCGCCAAAAAAGGGGCCTGTGGGATTGTTACCTTTAGTTGTCACTGAACCTCCGAAGAGACATGGCATGAAACAAGTCGACTTTTCATGTTCAAAAACTATTCATGTAACATAAGAAAAGAATAACTAGTTACTTCAGGATCATATTTTTTTGTTTTTGTTTCAAAGCAGAACGAAATTATTACGAAACACAACGTATAATGGTGGTAAAAAGAAACGCATACGAAACACGTCAAGTTTCGATGAAACACTCGTTTTGCTAGTGAGGGTAAAATATAAAGAGGTGTGAAAACTTCGCCTAAAAAGCCCTTACTTCTTATACAACCAAAGATCAAAACGAAACGATTTAGCTTGTATTTCTTTTTATCAGTTCTTTATATAAGAAATTTTTACGGACGTTTTTTTCTTTAGCGGTTATTTATTGCTCAGAAAGAAGTGAGTTCAAAATTTGAATTTTGAAAAGTGACAGATGTTGGAGGAACTAACTTTTTCTCAGCGCGGTTTCTTGTTTTAAGTTAAGATATAACCCTTGAACCATCCCTAATATTACTATCAAACAACTCATGGTACATCCCAACTGTCATTCACCCTTATTACGAAATACGAACACTTTTTTCTTCTTTTGTTGTCTCTGTAGAAGAAAACTCCCATGGATGCTCGAAAGAAAGTGCTTCAAGTCATCGCAAGAGGAGACTTAGTATGATGTCAGAGCAAGAGAAACTATTACGCGAAAGTGCCTTCGATTACGAGAGTCGTTTGTGTGGCCATTGTAATACTACCACAGATATCAAAGAAGCAAATTTCTTTGGCGCTAATGGACAATTTGTCGTTGCTGGTAGTGACGATGGGTCATTTTTTGTATGGAATAAAAATACAGCAAACCTTGTGCGTGTTTTGAAAGGAGACGATTCCATAGTCAACTGTCTGCAGGCACATCCCTCTATGTGTCTCTTAGCAACAAGTGGAATTGATCCAGTTGTTAGACTGTGGAGCCCACGAGCAGTAGATGGTACTCCTAACGATCGTGTTATTGAGGAAGTTGAGGCAGCCGCAAAGGCTAACCAAAAACGTATGAACGCAGATCCACTAGAAGTTATGCTTATGAATATGGGTTACAGAACCAGAATTTCACTTGGAGAAGGCAGTGATGATGAAGCGGAAGAGATGCCAGTTCAGTGCCGTACTAGCTAGGAGATAATGTAATGGCTAGTGCTTTGCTTCAAGAGTATCGCTGTACAAGCTTTGGAGTGCGAGGATAGCGTTATCCAAGCTAGGAAATGCCGAATGTCTATGTCGTGCTGTTCTCATAAGGGGATACTTGGCTTGCGGATACTTATGCAGTGCTTTGCTAGTTCGAGGGAACCTGTGTAGTGCTGTACCAGGTAGATGCCTTTGCAGTGCAGTACAAGCTAGGAATGTCTGTGGAGTGTTGTATTGTGGAACACTCATGGATTTCTGTAATAAACTAGGCAAGGGATGCCTGTTGAAAAGTGTACAAACTAGGCAATACCTGTGGATTTCTATTCTAATCGCGGAATTACCTAGGGATTGCTGTACAAACTGGTGGATACCTGCAAAATGCTATACTAAATAGAGGATACCTGCGATGTGCTATACTAATTGGAGAATAACTGGAGAGCTGTACTAGCTGGAACATACCTGTGGAGTGCTATACTAGTTTGGGATACCTAGGGGTTGCTATACGGCTATGGGGGATGCTTGTCAAGTGCTGTGCTAACTTGGGGATACCTGTGTAATGTTTTGAAAAATTGACAATGTCCGTGGTGTGTTGTATTAACAAAGTGGATGCCTGTGGATGCTGTTTTTGACAGACGTTTCAAGCGCAGCTTGGTACTTACTAAATTATTCCTTATAACTTTTGTTTCTGTGCTATTCGTAAATGTAATCCGAACAAGTTTATTTCTTTTCAGAAAAACAAGTGTTTTTCGTTTCAGACTGACCAAAGCTAAATACACAATAGTATGCATCGCTAAAAAATATTGATTCCATGGCTTCCATGTGCATAGATTGTAGCTCTGGCTTGCCAACATGTGGTTGTGATTTTTTTAAGTTTGTGAAATGAATAGTGGAACACAGTAAATGGTACATAGTAAGGCAACTTTCAGTTTAGCAATATCAAAAAAGCATTTACACATCATGAATTTTGTGATAATCCTTATTTTACTTTCCCTCACTTCTGTTACAAATCCTATCAGTTACTGTAAGGGTTGAGGGAAGAGTTAAAACGTCATTAAGTCGGAGCTGACTTCCCAAAAAAAAGAAATCTACCCCTACTTCTCCTTGAAAAACATGGACATATCAATTTCACTATGGCACCGATATTGAAAAGATCTTTGGCTCATTCCATTTATTTTGACAAGTGATTACAAAATGTGATTATAAAAAACAACATTGAGGCGTACAGGACTGGAACCCGTGGCCAATTGTGTTTTATTATTCAACATACTACCTGTATATGTACTTGAAGGGAATCTCTCAAAGTCACATCAGTATTTTCTTAAATTAATGTCTGTTCCCTTGTCGCACGGAAACTAAAAAAATGCGATTGAAAAGCAGAATTTTACCTTTTTTTCTCAACCGGAAGTGTTCCTCCGCTTCGAGATACACGTGACCTATGACGTAGACACGAGAACTCAAGTGCACAAGTTTGAAGGCCATGAGTGGAGGTTAAATCCGCCTTTCATAGTGTTTGAGCAACCACCGGCCCTACACTAATGAACCATCATTGAAAATAGTTAAAGTGTTTCAAAAGCAAGTATTGCAGCGCCGAATTCTCAATTCTACGTTACTTCCGGCGATCCGACTTTCAATGGAGAACGTTGACTTTTTATCGTCGTTGTGGCAAATTGATTATATATCGCAAATACAGCAAGAATTCTAAAAAGGTCCTTTTTATGTTACAAATAACATTTTCCAGGGAACTTAGAAGCGCTTTAGAAATTCCCTTTAAAAGAAATTTTCCCCACTGCTTTTATTTTGCCAATTGACAAGTGATTACGAGCTTTAAAAATACAGTAAAACCCTGAAGAATCCTATCCCTGATACGTATTCGGGAACCTTAATTGCAAGAATATGTTGAAGCAACATCTGGAAAACATTAGTTTTTTAAATAACTAAGCCAGATAAATTATGTTCTTGTTAATAAAAAGAAAACAATGTGGATGGCTTAATTTCTTTATACTTATTAACGTGAAAGGAAATCGTAGCGCATTGGGAACTGGTTCTAACCCTTGTATATGATTTTTTTGTCCTTTTTTTTCCATAAAAGAATATCCTTTTTCTCGCGCAGCAGCAATAACTGTGGTTCGTAGGAACGTAGTTTGAAAACTGGTAGATCTGTTTTTTTCTTCTGCCTTCTTTTCTTTCCTCTTTTTATAAAAGAACGAAACAGGGAGACTCCCTCATATCCTCAGTGTAGCGAGCGTATGGTCGAGAACATCTTAGGGCATCGCAGGCTTTGGTTAAACACTAACAGTCCCTCCAAGAAGTTAGCTACGAATTGGGATTTGCGTAATTATTTGGCAGGTTAAGGTCTCGTTCGTTAACGGAATTAAAGCAGGAGTACACCCAAACTTTTGTCCGATAGTGAGGAAGCTGAAAAAGATATTTGAAAAAGAAGAATTTTGCGTAAAATCAGTAAACCGTTCCACCTGGCAAGGGACTAGTACAGCTTTGGTTTGAGAACGGTTTGGCGAATTTAAATCAATTATTAAATTCACAATTAATTTTTAAATTTCCCAAAAAAATCACCAAATTCAGAACTCTCTTTAAAACTACCAATCTTCGATAAAAAAATATAACTCGAAATTCATCCAAAAAATTTTAAAAGATTAAAGCTGACTCTCAATCATTCTATCTGTGTTTTAAGCAGAGCGAATTTGTAGATTCAAACCATGGACAGACATACCGGAAGAAACATTAGGAAAAGTGGCCACAAAGCGCGAATTGTGTGTACTACCGCCTTAACCAGACAAAACACTCTAACTAAGAACGGCCATGCACCACCATCAATAGAATCAAGAAAAAGCTCTCAATCCAGCAATCCTTGCTATGTCTGGACCTGGTGAGTTTCCCCGTGTTAAGCCGCAGGTTCCACTCCTGGTGGTGCCCTTCCGTCAGTTCCTTTAAGTTTTAGCTTTGTAACCATACTTTGCCTGGAATAAAAAAAACTTTGATTTCCTATAAGGTCACAAAGGGCACAATAACACGCTAGAGAGTCGGCATCTCTTATGGTTAGAACTTGGACGGTGTCTGATCGTCTTCGAGCCTCTAACCTTGGCAAATGCTTTCGCAGTATTTCGTCTTTCGTAACTCCAAGAATTTCAACTCTGACAACGAAATACGATTGACCCCACTATCTCTGTTAATCATTAAGTTTGTTCCGGAAACCAACAAAATAGAACCGGCCTCCTATTCCACGCTTATGTATTCAAGCCTTAGCCTGCTTTCACACTCTAATTTTTTCAAAGAAAACGTCACAAATCCGACGCACACTCAGTTAAGAGCACACACGCAGTTTTTGCAAAGAAGAACAGCTTGCTCAGTAACACACCTTGCCGTGGACCAAAAGAGCCATCCCGAAATCATACTACGAGCTTTTTAACTGCAACAACTTTAATATACGCTATTTGAGCTGGAACTACAGCGGCCGCTGGCACCAGACTTGCCATCCAATGGACCCTCGTTAAAGGGTTTAAGTTGTACTCATTCCAATTACAAGACTTGTAAAAGCCCTGTATTGTTATTTTTTGTCACTACCTCCCTGTGTCAGGATTGGGTAATTTGCGCGCCTGCTGCCTTCCTTGGATGTGGTAGCCGTTTCTCAGGATCCCTCTCCGGAATCGAACCCTAATTCTCAGTCACCCGTTGCAGCCATGGTAAGCCACTACCTTTCATACCATCGAAAGCTGATGGCCAGCGCAAGGTCATGCGATTCCAACAGTTACAATGAATCACCCCCAAACCGACCGATTTAATCTAATAAATACATCCCTTCCAAAACTCGAGACTTTTCGCATGTATTAGCTTCAGAATTACGGTGTTTAAGTAACAAAAAAACTCCTGTTTTTACGCTAAAAAACAGTTGCGACCTTAACCGAAGCGCACGGAATCAACTAAAAAGTGGTCCCAAGGGACCCTTATGGCCTGCTGCGTCCTTCTGAAGTGGTCCCGAGGGAAACTAAGGAGTTGATATTTTAAGAGTACCTCGCTCGCCAGGTTAACGAAAATATATGACCTTCACCGATTCGAATGAAATCAATTGCAAAATGTTCCTAAATATTTCTTTTGGCGTTCTGATCATTCTGACGTGATTCGGACGTGGTCCCGAGGGACTATGAGGTGTTGAAGTAACAAAA
>JAOBRD020721760.1:0-22178 GCA_027575215.2 Hydrozoanthus sils
CTCTCTATTAATACTCTCTCCTCTCTCGATCCCAGTCCCTCCTCTCTTTTCCCCAATTTTTTTCTTTCTCCGTATCGTTCCCTCTTTTCTTTCCCTAAAAATCACCACTAAGATTGACAACACTACATTTCAATATCTTTTACTCACCAGTTTATTAACATAAACCAATGAATACAGTATACAACAAGCCACTTGTGGGTGGTAAGCCTGTGATTGAACAAACCAACGTAGTTTACAGAATTCCTTAATTGCAAAGATTGTCTGCACTGGAGTTACATCGGTGAAACAGGCCGCTCATTTCTTACTAGAAAAAAATAACACATTAGAAACGTGAAATTACTTTCCAAAGGCTCGAATATCGCCAACCATGCTTGGACGAACAATCATCACATTGATTTCGACAGTACATCTATTATCGACAAAGGAACTTTTTTAGAACAAGAAAGACGCTGGAATCGTGGCAAACTGCAACAGCAAAACATGCAGACAACAACTCCAAACCTTTGCCACGTCAATATACTATACTTTTAAACAACTGAATATTTTTACAGGTTTTAATTGTCTTATACCTTTATTCATTTTATTCCCTTGTGTTTTAATTCAGTTCGGTTTTTATAAGTTTTACCGTTCACGCATAATCTATTCAGTTGATAAAGGCTGTAGTAAGACAGCCGAAAGCTTCTATGTTTTAAATTTTATCCAGAAAAATGTACTAATAAAGATAGTTTCTTCCTTTTTTGTAATATTTTCGCTGCACTTTCCGATTTCCCGGCCCTCAATTCAGTTTTTCACTCTTTCCGCGTTTTTTTTTTCTTACTTGCGCATCTCCGGTCATTTTTACGATTGCGTTCGACTTCCTAGTGCGAGCCCTTCCTAACTTGCCTTGCTTCACCTCGTACAAACGGCTCGTGCCATAAATGTTTAGTCTCTCTTTATGTAGCAAACGTAGTTTAAAAACGAATATTCGAGACGTCATCGATGTTTTTTTAAACTGGCTATAGCTATATTTCGGCCGGCCAAACCGTTTGTTCGGAATTTTTACGTTTGTTAATTTTGGCAATCCCAAGGACTGGTGTAAACAAAGTTTTAGATTTAGCATCACGAAGAAAACATTACCCAGAAACCTATAAAACTTTTCACACCTTGACCTTCTTAGCTTGGGTCTTGTAATAAAATTCCGTTTTATTTCATACTAAACAATTTTTTTTTATATCAATTATTGCTGTGCTCCTTTCTATGGTGCCAAAATATCTCCCAAATTATTAAACTTTTGACCTCAAAATGACTGTGCCGAGGTTATCAGCTGATATACCGAATGACCTTGATTGGAAAGTGTTGCCAAAGTGAAAAAATGGCGTTAGTAGTTTTCTGAGACATGCAAACGACGCGCACGTCAAGTACTTTCCTGTTGTACACTTCCGTTCCGTATTGTGTAATTGAAATATAGAGTTCAGAATAAAGATCTGGTTATAATTTTCTAGTATCGAAGGTTTCAGAGAACTCATTAATTTTGTAAAAAGATAATTTTTCTATTCACGCTTCTTTGATATAAGGTAATTTTAAGCCAACTCGGCAGTGCGAGCGTCGCTTAAATTACTATATCCCAACGCGCGCACCTGGTATACAAATACAACCTTGTAAAATTCTGTGTTGGTCAATACCTAATGCGACAGAACAACTTATACATGGTATAACGATATTCCCGATATAATTATAACGATGAAAATTCAATGTCCTGGCAAAAGTTACAGTAAAATGTTTTGAACAGAACCTCAATGTAACGATCTTCGATATAACGATAACCCCGATATAACGATGTGAATCTGGCGCACCGAGCGTAGAACTGTTCCCGATATAACAGTATTATTAGTTAATAGTCACCAAAGTGCTAACACAAAATATCAACAACAGAGATTTATTGAATTGTAGTAATTGATTATTATTCAGCTATTCTATCAACAGCTCTTTGTGATGATACACGAGTTTTAGGCCGCCTCTTTATCCACTTTTGACGTTGTCCTCTTAAACTTTCTCCTCCTGGCCAGTCAACAGTTCCTTTACTCTCAACATCTTCGATTCCTTCTTGTGATTAAACATATAAGTTGCAGGTATTTCAAGGCTGATGTTAAATTTTCTCCGATATAACGATTTTTTTGGCTTTTATACGGCCATATCGTTGTATTGGGAGTTTCGATATAGTGATACCCCGATATAACGATATAATTTTACTGCTCCCTCGGCGTATCGTTATATTGGGGTTCAACTGTATCAGCGTTCTGTATTATTGGCGGGCTTGAGGCAAAAAGAAGGTTTGTCAGAAAATCAAGAATCAAATATGTTTTTGAGGCCCAAAGCGATGTCGCTTCCCTCAGGGGCGCCACGCAACAAAACAGTTGAGTCTTGTACAGCGTACCCACGACCTCACGTGCAGAGTCAATATTGCCGGAAATGAGTGACTATTGCAAGAAATCTTATTAAAAGTGTCTGCTCCAATTATCTTGTCAAGCAAAATTGTCGTCGTCCACTTGTAAATGTTTTAGATTATCAAGTTTCGTGCATTTGTGCTTTAAAAGCTGTCGTTAAGTACGCATCCTTCGTTGGCAGCACGACAAGTATACAGATCACAAGCCATGGCGGGAGTCTCTCGTTTGGTGCTTCTTGGTCTGTTTGTTGTGATATGCGCAAACTTTGAGATATCTGAAGGCGGTAGGTATCACGGTCGCCGATATCAATACAGAAGGACCGCGACCGTTGGAAGAAGATGGAATAGACAGAAGAGCTGGGGTAGACGTTGGTTGGGCCGCAGAAACTGGGGACGGCAATGGTGGGACCGCAACAGAAACTCGCACAGCTCACATTGGCGCAAACCCAATTTCTGGCGCCGACCCACGCATTACTGGGCTTATATAGGGTGAGTAAAATAATGTACCTTGGCGAGCAATTTGTAACGATTTTCAAAACATAGATCTTGTTAAGTCATCTGCTGTTTTGAGTTTTCTGAGCTTCAAAGTTTTTCTTACAAAAAGGTAGTAAGTTATCATGGCAAAGTGAATGGTTTATGCCGCTTGATGACGACTCCTCTCGGAAAGGAAAATTCTTTAAAATTTTCCATAAAAGTTACATGCGCAAGCACCTCATGGTGAAATAGTTTGTCAAAGTTAGAAAAATTAATGTAGTCCAGCTAAGCTTTTATTAATGAATTCGAACGTTTTCGTTTGAAATCTATGAGTCGATTTAAAGTGTTACGTAATACAAACCGCGCGTGTCTGGACATGCGCATGCGGACTGAGTCAAACTATGCGTTTCTTAAAGAAGTTTAGACCACTCCTGCTATGAAAGAGTTTCTGTCTTAAAACTACAGTTTTCTGTCTGAAAAACAAATTAGAGAACCAATACGTAAATATTACTATATGTATATATAAAACGAGCCATTTTTAATTTTGAGTGATTTGTCACTACTTGTAGTCTAGCTCGGCTATCGTATATAGAGTCTTTGTAGAATCCGTTTACACGCCACTTCAATTCAGTTTAAAAGCAGAAGTGAAAGACCAATTTACACACTCTCATGACATAGTACGCCTTTCCAGTAAAAATAAAAGCTATAACCGTTGATGTGAACAATGTCGAGAAAGGGTTGTGAAAGTGTATAAAATTGCTTTCGTATGACATGCAAATTTCCCAATCGGAAAAGATGGCTTAAACTGTGCAAGGAACTAGGCAGTTAGTTTGTAAAAAGGCTGTTGACAAACTCAAAAAAGTGCATGCGTAATGATAATTTTCAGGTCAATGCCTCCATAAATGAATTGGACTTTGACCAACTTCGTACTGCCATAACTGGTTTGTTTCCAGACTATTTTAGTCAACAAGGAAAGCCAGCATGTTTTCAGTTTTTTATAGAAAGCTAACGAATACGCGTAACTGAAAGTCATTTTATCGGCTTTCTCTAAAAAGTAGAAAATATCTTCCAGTTAAAGCAAAAAGATCTAAAAAAAACCTTCTTGTTGAATGTTTGTGCAGCCGTTCTGAGTCGTTGGACTCCAGAACTGAGATGTAGGCGATGTAACTTCGTAAAAATGACGGCGTGCATGAGGCCAAAGTGCAGTGCTTAATTGTATTCACTGTTTTGGGGATGTTTTTTCTCTTTGTGCGCCTCCTTCGATCTCCTTCAGGTCTTAATAACTGTGGAGCACTACAAGCTAAGCTATACATGGTATATACCTAAGGTTAATATCACTTTATGCCGTAACCTTTTGGTCATAGATTGGTTTCAATACAGTACAGTCGACTTCCGATATATAGCTTGAGTTTTCCGGCAAAGGAAATTTAAAAGACAGGGTTCGAGTAATCGGGAGTTTGATACCCGAGGGTAAAATTACTGTAAATCCTTCATAGAAATCGTAGCTTAATCAATTTTGGTTCGAGCTAACGCGAGGTTGGAAACAGCCGACGATGGCCAAGGATAATCTCGTACTTGCATGTTTTCTTTTGTCCTTAGTCCTTTCTCCCCTTTTAATGTTTTTACTTCTAAACTTTGTCCGTTACCTAAAGATGCTGAAGATAGTCAATCACCAATTTTGATGTCACAAAAAAGGTATCTACAAAAGCAGAAATACTTCCCGGGTCAGGTGAAGCCACTCTACTGTTGGCACGCTATTTCTTCGACTGTACTGATCATCAGTCACGCCCCTTGTTTTGATTCATTTATTTGACAATCTACTTTTTTGTGGAAGGACCCAGAGCTGGAGCAAACAACCCTTTAAGTAGGGGGGATCATAGTTAAGATTTTGAGGGATAGTGAAAGAGTTGGGAGGGAGATTTGAAGAGGGAAATTTTTGAGGATCATAGTCACCAAACCGTCCCTCGTGACAATGTGCAAGGCAAGTGCAGCTTTGGTTTGGGGATTTTCTATCATTATTAATTTCAAAATTAACTTAACTTCTCCAAAATCCGGTCGAAAAGCGAATTTCTCTTTGAAACTACCAATCGGCCCAACTAAAACTTCAAATTCATCCAGAAACTCTGAAAATATTCTAAATGCTTTGATTTTTCAGTCTACTGAACGAATGAAAGGGTTTTCCACATTTCAAGGTATGAACGGTCAGGCCATCAAAATTAAAATATCCTTAAAGAGGCGCCAGAAAGTGGAATACAAACAAGCCCTAAAGCAATCGACAATCTTACATCCTGTATTAACATAATCTTTGAATTATGTTAATAAAACTGTCTTAGTTAAACAGTTTAGTACAAGAACTAACGTCAACGCCAGTTACGTTTCGTGGTCATCTCGACGACATCGTTAGGTAATCTTTTAATTCAATTATGAAAATCCATTTTCAGATATTCGTTGCCTGCTTTACGGAATGTCAAACAAAAACAGCTTCTTTCTATGCCGAAGAACCAGCAGTTTTATACCGACGACTCAAAAAAGATATTTTGAAACTGAACGAAGAGCTTTCTTTGAAGGGAAAGGATGTTGGAGTAAAAAGCGTGCTTTTAACTTGTGACGTTTAAGATATTTTCTATTTATTTTGATAAATTGTATCCACCAAAGCTGTCGGTGAAGGTGGGGAGAGGTTGGCCTATCAGTGCTTTTTTTTTCCCCAAAGCTGTTAAAATTCAGAATGAACGAAGTAAAAGCATATATAACCTTGATGCCAGTGTTTAATTAGTAGTTTTTGTTTTTGATGTTGTTTTCTCGAACTTTGTTAGCATTTTGTTTAAGAGCAGGGGTTCAACCCTGTTGTTGTGGCCTATCCTTTAACATACACTTACAATTCAGTCAAACGAGAACTTGTGTGTTCCTTGGTACTTCGTAACTATACTAGGGGGAATAATAGTAAAGATTTTGTGGGTTTCAAAAGTGGTTGTATCAATTGTTACGTAACTATAGAAGGATTTGATTTAATTGAACACGCAAATGATAGTAATTGGATTAATTCGAGGACTCTTGATCGCTTATTGCTCGGCTTTCGAGATTTTTCCCGTGATTGCTAATTATCTTTAGAGAAGTTTCTCTACTTTAGCTTAATTTGATGAGTAAAACAGATGAAAATAACTATACCGGAATATTACAGTTCGAAGACCCAACGGTAACCGACAGCCGTTTGTAGCCGGGTGTTTGTTTTTGCCCCACAAAGCCCGCTAGAGATCTCGCTCCTGGTAAATAGGCTTAACTACTTTTAAAACCATTTGAACGGCAGTTGCAAACTACAGCTCAACATCAATTTGAAAACTTTTAACAGCATTCGTAGGGTTACAATAAGCCAAAATATAAAATATGCTATTTCTAGGTTAAGTTCCCCCTTAACTTATCGTAATTTAATATACTTGTTCGCAAAGTCTTACTTATGTGGTTACGTAATCATGAAAGCGAAAATATGTATAGACAGTCCAGCCTCAGATGGTGTAAAACAACAAACCCAGAACCAGTAGTCTGCGAGCCGGCTCATTTTTTTGCCCCCTTCTATTCCCCAACAAAAAATGAAACAATTGAGTCGCCTTGCAGGCCTTAGAAACCTGTCAAATATGCAAAATAATCAATAAAAAATGAAAAACAACTTCCAATCAACAGTCACGCACCTTGTTTGGGGTCTTGAAAATTTATTCCTAATTTGGTTGATTTGACAATTTACATTTTTGTTGAAGGACCCAGAGCTGGTGCAAAATCCCTTGGGGGAGGCATAGTTTAAATTTTGAGGGAAAGTGAAGTGTCGGGAGGGGGATTTGAAGGGGATCGAAGTTGTTAAGGACAGTCAGCAAGCCGTTCTACTGACCATGCGCAAGTGCAGATTTGGTTTTTGGACGGTTTGGTGGTTTTCTACCAACTATTAACTTCAAAATTAATTCATTCAATAAACTCTAAAACTCCAGAAAATAGAATTTCTTTTAAAACTACCAATCGGCCCAACTAAAACTTCAAGTTCATCCAGAAATTCTAAAAATATACTAAATGTTTTGATTTTTCAGTCTATTGAACGAATCCACATTTCAAAGTCTGAACAGTCATGTAATCAAATATATCTTTAAGAGGCACCAGAAAGTGGTTTTTAACTGAACGGAGCACAAACAAGCCCTAAAGCAATCGACAATCTTATTAACATAATCTTTTAATTATGTCAATAATACTGCTTTAGACCAAACGGTTTAGTACAAGAACTAACGTCAACGCCAGTTACGTTTCGTGGTCATCCCGACCACATCGTCAGGCCGGTAACCTTTTAACTCAATCATGAAAATCCATTTTCAGTTTTCATTGCCTGCTTTACAGAATGTCAAACAAAAACATCTTCTTTCTACGCCGAAGAACCAGCAATTTATACAGGCTACTCAGCAAAGATATTTTGAAACTTAACGAAGAGCTTTCTTTGAAGAGAAAGGATGTTGGAGTAAAAGGCGTGCCGTTCTCTCACAAATTAACTAGTGACATTTAAGATGTTTTCTATTTATTTTAATAAATTGTATCCACCAAAGCTGTCGGTGAAGGTGGGGAGATTATGGCCTATTGGGTCTTTTCCCATAGCTGTTAAAATTAGAATGAACAAAGCAAAAGCATTATAACCTTGATGTCAGTGACTCGAATTAGTAATTTTTGTTTTTGATGTTGTTTTCGCGAACTTTGTTAGCATTTTGTTTTGTTTGTTTAACTTATATGTAAGAGCAGGGGTTCAACCCTGTTGCCGTAGCCTATCCTCTAACATACACGTAAAATTTCAAACGAGAACTTGTGTGTTCCTTGGTATTACGTAACTATACTAGGGCGAATAATAGTAAAGATTTTGAGGGTTGGTGAGTGGTTGTATCAATTGTTACGTAACTATACTAGGATCTGGTTGAATTGAACACGCCAATGATAGTAATTGGATTAATTTGATGATTCTTAATCGCTTATTGCTTTCGGGATTTTTCCCGTGATTGCTACTTATCTTTAGAAAAGTTTCTCTACTTTGAACTATATTGATGAGTAAAACAGATGAAATAACTTTGCCGGAATGTTACACCTTGAAGAACCAATGGTAACCGACAGCCGTTTGTGGCCAGGTGTCTGCTTTTGCCCCACAAAGCCCGCAAGAGATCTCGCTCCTGGTAAATAGACTTGACTACTTTTAAAACCGTTTGAATGGCAGTTGCAAACTACAGCTCAACATCGATTTGAAAACTTTAAACAGCAATCATAGAACTATAAGCCAAAATACAAATTCTGCTATTTTTAGGTTAAGTCCCCCCTTAACTTATCGTAATTTATCTTATGCACCAGTCAGTTGAAACCACGGCTCCCCAACCCCCGCGACATGCCGGGCTTTTAGCGCGTCCATAGCCAGTCTTTAACGGGTTTTTAACAGCGTTGTTGCCCCGGGGAGCCGTGAATTTAACAACTGCCTCTTGAGAGCCGAGATCTATGTACAGGGATTTAACTGCACGTTGCTGTCACGGACACGGGGAATGAGCGGGGATTTAACAATTCAAATTACTACTCGAGTGTTCTTTGAAGAAGCGTTAGGAAATATAATACTCCAAACGTAGCTCCATCTGACATAATGTTATGCTACGCCACTCCATGAGGGCCGGAACTTTTTTGCGGTGTGCAGTCGGAGAGAGGAGGGCTTGTTTTATCCTTTTTGCGCTTGGTCAATTGCTTTCGTCAGACATTTTAAAGGCGGGTATCAACCTGCTTAATTTTCAATTTTCTCGTTTTAGTCAGTCCATTTGCTCCTAGATCCCGCAACCCCGGGGCTGTTTAACAAGCTATTTGACCCCAGGGGGCGGGGAGTTGAACAGCTTTTAACAGTGGCACAATGTTAAATTCCCCGCCCTGTCGCGGGGGTCGGGGGGCCGTGGTTTCAATTGACTGGTGCATTATTTGTTCGTAAAGTCTTACTTATGTGGTTACGTAATCAAGTAATCATATGAAGACAGTCCAGTCTCTGGCGGACCTAAAACAATAATCCCAGAACCTGTACCCTGCGAACCGTTTCATTTAGTTGTCCCCTTCTATCCCCCAACAAAGATAAGATGATGAGTCGGCTCTTGAAAAATATTGTCAGTTTTAACAAAAAACGAATAACATCTTTCCTCCCTAATCATTTCAAATAAATTGTATCGTTTAGAAAAGACCATAAGGATAAAGATACACATAAAAGAAGCTAACAACCGGCTAATAAAGATTTTAATGCCATTTTGCTAAAGATTTTCAATGAGTTTGTCACTCGTTGATAAGTCCATTCCGCCATCTTGGATTGCAAGCATTCCTACGCGTGCGCACTTCATTGAGCGCAAACTTTAAAAATGAAGTTTCCTGAGTGTCATGTCGTCGGGGGCTGTTATCTTGATATGATCACTAGTCACTAGCTAGGCACTAGCATGTCAAAGAGAACTCGAGACGTTGACGTTGTGTGCACTCTTAACTGAATACATGGCGACAAATTCTCAAATTATCCTTTTCTTGGCCATTGTTTTGGCCGGCTGTTGCTTGTACGAGTCGCAAGGGCAATTCTCCGTTAAAAGATGGTTCAATCCTTTGCGATGGAAAGATTATTGGAGAAAATGGAGTCTTACTCACACAGTACGCAAACCTTATGGGGTTAAAAGCGATCAGTCTGCATTAGAAGGGTGAGTGTCAGGTTTATGACTTAAGATTTTCATTTAATGGCAAACTTCTACGGTTACATTTTTAGAGAACCATCGAGGCCAAGTCTGTTAAGGGAGTTTTCGAGCTCGTTTTCCCCTTAAATAACAAGGTAACTTTGTGATAATATGTTGCTCACTGCTGGAATATGAGCAGTTTTAATCGTGGAACTTTCTGGCAACAAACTTAAACTGCTTGAGTAGCAGATACTGGACCGTAATGTCAGGGTAAATTTCACAGTACAAACCAATGCAGTTTGTACATCACGTTTGCTTTTGCTCCCTTGTATGTTCTCAATTGTTAAATTTGTTTCGTCAACAGAAGCGTTTTGTTAAAGGTTAAGATTGTTGTTGAAAATATTTGAAGTGTGAATTTTGAGACCTTTGGCCTCTTAAGTTGACATCGGATATTGAAATATTTTGCCATCAAAAGCACATTTTCGACAACAGCTTTTTGTTCGCATTTTAAGGTAAGCTTCTATACTTGTAGATTCGTTAACAGTAGTGGTTGTATCAATTCTTAAAATTCATCCGGCATCTTAGGCAATGAGGTACAGGAAACTTCTTAAAATCAATGTAAGTGATTGTTTGTTGACTTGATGGAATTATGTCTTAATCGGTTTAAATATGGTGTCAAATCGACATTCCTACCTTGTCATTAACTTCATTAATGGAGACAATGCCTGATACGTAACAAATGAAGAACTTTCTTGCTCGCCAACCGCGATGCTTTTAAACGGCCCATTGTTAATAGCTACTTAATGCGTCTTTAAAAACAGGACAAAGATGGAGCAACTGCAGAATACCCTGACACCTAGTGCCATCTTTTGCTTTTGATTGTAATGCGTATCTATTTTTATAGAACGAGGAATGCACAGTAATAAATTACCGTAGTGGCAGGGTATTCTGCAGTTAAGCGCTGAAATGGAGCAGTTACAAGTTATTTATAATGTGTTGTTGACTGGAATACTAACTCAGTGAGGCTGTTGGCAAAGGAAGTTGGACCGTGTTCGTATTTTTGTGCAAACATTAAAAAAATGCCATTTTTACATAAAATTTTAAATGCTTAGTGTCCATTCATCACAGAGAACTAGTTTATATGAAAACCTTCAGTGCGTCGGCGAGTTAGTACTAAGTTCCCCTTCGGAAGTTTTCGGGTACTGTATATATATTGAGCGTTAGGTCCTTCGTCAGATATCCCGTAAGTAAACAGCCGCCTCTCATCGCGCGCGCGCGCATGATCCCGCCAAGTTCAAGTTTATGGCATTTCCGGATCGGGATTTTTGTATTGCTCATGATTGAACAATTAAGGATCTCATATTGAAATTTGGAAGCCCTCGATCGAGTTCATGCAAGGGACTGGGCAGGTATAACGCGGTATGATTCTTGATAAGCTGGTTAGTAATCAGTTAGCACAATATTATCTTAACCCTTATCCTGATATTTTTTGAAAATCAAAGTCGTAATATCTCACAAAATTACAAACTTCAGAATTTGTTGAAGCAATGGACATTTTCAGAATCTACTTGTAAAGAAAAAGAAAATGAATGGTCACTTTGTTGGTTTTCAAGCATTGGTTTTATAGTTAGAACACTTTGCTTTTACGAGGCTGTTTTTATAGCAGGAAAAGGGTTAGCATCGAAAACATTGACGGAATTCTTTCTTTATCTTTTTCTGCAAGAATTAAAACATCGGAATTAAAATTGGAATTTTTTCACGACTGAATATGAAGCGGGATCATCGGGAAATGATCAAGAGCATTCTGAAGATAAGACGACTTGAAGATTGTCCCGGTTTATCATAACTTTTTGCTAGCGCGTTGACTTTTTTTTAAAAAAAATATATGACGAAAAGGTCGAGAATTTTTTCCCTTAGCGGAACAATAAAAAGAGTGAAAATCAATTCAATGCAACGTAGCCTTTTGAATTCTAATACATGTTAGAGATGAAGAACATTACACGGTTTTCTATATAGAAACAAATTTTGTAAGAACTTCCAGGCAGAGAATGCCCATAAATTACAACAAGCTAAGAGCGATTACGAGGCTGAAATTTTGGTCGGACGATTTTAAGAATTTTATCTAATCCTTGATTACAGATCGAGAAATACATGGAAGAGTATAATAACATTTCTAACCGGTCTTTTCATATGTAAATACAAGGATATAAGGACAATCTAAGAACAACTTGAGGTACCCTGCGAGAGGAGCCTCCTTTTACCTCCTCAGCGGCGAGAGAAAGAAAGGAGACTCTGCAAAAGTTCCAAGATTCTGGATAATGAGATGCAAAATTTCAGGTTTTTAAGCTGGTTAAACCGGTTTTAATGCGCGAGTCTGAATTAAGACATGTATCTGATGACCTTAATTGAGCCGGCGTTGTGAAGCAAGATGGCGGAAAGAAATGCTTCTGAAGCCTTCGAAAAAGCTTTGAAAGACTTTTGTACTGAAAATGGACTCAAGTTATCCTGCGAAGAACTACGTGGTTTAAAATCATAATGAATGGATGTGATACGTTTGTTTGATGCAAAGAAGTCGAGTGGCTACGGGAAACCGATTGAACCCTGAAACCATTTATTAACAACGAGTGAGCTTGGGTATGAGTTCGTTTCTTAGCAACCGCAGCGCATGAGCAAATTAAATTCTACACAACTTCTGCAGAGTCTCCTTTCCTTCTCTCGCCACCGAGGAGGTAAAAGGAGGCTCTGTTCGCAGGGTGAACTTGGGGCTGAAATCGCCAAAAATTTTAAAACTGCCGAGCCTCTGAGCCGAAAGTTACTGGCCGGTTCTTATAAAAGAAGGGTGTATGCTTATCAAAGATTCCATTAAAAATATACACGATTAACATACTGTTTTGTAATATTGACCTTAATATTACTTAGTTTGGTAGTTGGTGTGTAGATTTACTCCAAAACTGACTTGGTTGTTCACAAATGTATCAAACGAAAACTTTAAAAAAGAGGGCGCCCTCCCTCACTGAATGTTTGGAAAATTTTGATGATCAACCAGGATGTCTTCTAAGTGACCAAAAATTATCAAAAAAAAAAAGAATTTGGTGGTATGTACAAAGCAGCAAGAACAGCGATTGTGGGATCTGGTTGATGACTTAAAATCTGAAATGTTGCACTGTGTGCCAGTAAGGAGACAGCCAGTAAAAGGGCACTAAGGCCTCACGGGTCAGGAGGAACTGAGCCTGGACTGAACCCTTAATAGAATATTTTTGAGTCTGAGTGTTAGCAGCCGTGGAAAGCTGTTTCGGCCTTATTTGGCCTCATCAGCACGGCATACCTAACAAAAAATACAAAGAAGAATGATGATGATAGTTGAATTGTTCTTCTGTCAACAGCCCTTATGTCTGCTCCTACAAAGTTCCTGTTGTCGTTTCGCGACGATGCCACAAGCTGCCTGGATACCAACACAGTCCTTGCAGGTAATAACAGCATTCGAAATTCAAACGGCAGTTTGTTTGACCAGTTCTAAATTTTACATTCAAACAATAGCAGAAACAACGGCATGCGGTAGTGGTAGCGTTAGTAGTAGTAATAGTAAAGGGATGTTCGTCAGAAAAGTCTCCAGACTGACCCTAAAAATACCAAGGCATGAAATTTTCGTTTTAAACTACAGTAATTTATTGACATTCATCAAAAACACTCCTTAACTTTACGGTGTATCTCCATCCTTACAATTTCTAGACAGTATTTAACCGAAACAGATACCTTTTCAATCCTTAAAACTGCCAGGCTCGGCTCTAGATTCAACACAGGCTCTCCTTTAACAATTGAATCCTCAAATTACGACAGTCATACCTGCCACCCCAATATAGGGAGCACCCCCTCCCCCCAGGGAGTAATAGTAGTAGCTTCTGATTGGCTTACGAATTTTCTTTTGTATACGCGTTATGTACATTGAGCTCACTGTAGTACCTCCTAACCTCGGTAAAAATATAACCTGCATGCATGCGATCGAGATTCTTGTCCCCATTTACTTCGCCGTGAATATCAGAGGAAACAAAAGCAGCACTCTAGCCCCTTATTCTTTCTTCCCATATCCCTTCTAACACACAATTTCTTGTATGGTGTTCTTGGCTGTTACAGGACTCAGAGATATTATGTGACGGAATACAAATGTTGCCCAGGATTTGCACAAGTGCAAGGACAAGCTGGCTGTCCAAAAGGTGACAGATTATACACCGTCTGAATTTTGCAACGTGTAGGACGTCGTTCTCATATTTAGAAAAAAAAATCAAGTATGCATGCCTACCCCTTTTAGCTTTAGAAAAAAATGTTGAATATTATCTTGTTTCTTTTTGAAACAGTGTTATACACGTCAAAGCAGAACCTTGTTGAGGTTGCGAAGAGCCTGAACCTCAGTGAGTTGGTGAAGTTCGTCACAGCAGCTGGCCTTGGAAACACACTCATCGACCCCAGCGCCACCTTCACGGTGTTCGCGCCCTCCAATGCAGCCTTTGCTAAAGTACCGCAAAGCACATTGAACTTTCTTAAAAACAACCCAAAAGCTCTTGCAGACTTGTTGAAGTTTCACGTTGCAGCAGGGAAGGTACCAGCGGAAAGCTTGCGGGATAACCAGTTGATCCCGACTCTCAACTCTCCCAACAAACTACGAGTCAACATCCGCGATGAACCTAAGGTATAACATGTCCATGGTGACTTGTAACATTCGGTTGCATTTTGTTGTGCTTTTTGGAAGATTTTTTTTCGAAAGTTTTCCAAACCAGCACGTCTTTTTTACATAAAAGTATAACACATAACAACATCGACTCTCGAAATAAACACTATCCAACTACACGCTCTATATATACAAGAACATTAAATTTGGCCGAGGCTCATGTTTTCGGTTTTTTGGCGATTTGAGCTTTAAATTGTTTTTAAATTGTTCTTATTTCAATTTATGTTTCAGTAAATCAGGGAAAAAACTAAGCCTACAAGGTATTACAATACACGCATTGGAAAACGAATTTGATCAAGATTTGATTAAAATATTATTAGTTTTTTCAGAGTATTTTGCGCGTAAAAGCTTCAACTTATTTCACGACGTCAATTTTTGCGGTGTGTTTATCTAGCACATTTTAGCAGAACCCAGTTCATTCCACAAGGGAAAACCGCGGAAGTTGAAAACGACACTGGTTACGCACATACACGCTCAGTTTGTGTAAGAGCGAAGAAACTTGGCCGAGACTCATTGCTTTTGGTTTTTTGGCGATTTGAGGCTCAAATTGCTCTTAAATGGTTCTTATATCTTTGTGTGGTTCAAATCGAAGAAAACGAAACCTAAAGTATTGCAGTACATGCATATATCAGCTGCGAATCATTTGTTATTCATTCTGTATTGTTGAAGAGTCGAAACTCAGTAAGAATGAAAGAAAATTAGCTATCGGGCCCGAGCTTCAGTTTAATTTTAGATTGTTCGTAGATTTTGTACGATCTAAGCCTCGTTATTCTTATAAAGTTTTTCTTATAGAAAAAGCGTGTAGTGAGATTTTCGTTTTCTAATCAGGACCGCTGTTAGTATTATTGAGAAATCGTGTTGAATCTCAAAGAAAGTATGCAAAACTTATCGTTCCAATACAGTTGCTTTGTTTTCCGTGGACTGTTGAAATCCAAGGTTACAAAGTACTTCCGATAGTTTTACATTCTTGGTGAGGATTTCAAAGTCTAAAGTATAAAGATGCTCTCTTTAACAGTTTTGTTTTTTACTTAGCGATTATAACGCTCAATAACTGTGCTCAACTTTAAGCATAGTTTTCTTAGTAAGACTTTTAAGATTTCTTCTATAAAAAGTCATTTTTAACTGATTGCCAATAGACTGCTTTATTGTTCATTGCAAGACTGTGGTAACCTAAGCCCCCAAGTCGGTTTTTACCAGAATTTTGGCGCTCTTTGTAGACATTCCCTGATTTTATTACAAATATTTCCTATAACAGATTGTTCTGTGGTTTCTCTGGGGACTGGTAATTCAAGGACGCGGTCCATATTCACCCAAGGTTTTCACGCTCTTTGTAGGACATTCTTAGCATTTAATGACAAAGATTTCAGTAAATGGTTGCTTTTTGGTTTCATTCTAGGCTGTGGTAATCCAAGGGGGTCGAGTGACCAAGGCCAATCAGGGGGCCAGCAACGGAATCATTCATGTGGTTGACAAGGTTTTGCAGCCTGCTATAGGATCAACTCTTCAGTTCCTCGAGAGTAGGGCTAATCAAGGCATATTCACGGAAATGGTGCAGTGGACAAGACCTGACCTTATGAACACCACTTTGTTTGTCCCATCTGACGATGCCTTTAACGCTTGGCAAGCTAACCGTCTCCAAAGTCTTACAAGACAGATGACCTGTGTTGATGTGAGTAAGCGCTTTGTATGTGCGTGTATTTGTTTGAGGGTCGGAGGTGACTGAAGCAATAAGATAAAAAGCATACTCTAAGAATGCACACGGTCACAAATAGGAACATTTTGGTTATTGTTGTTGAGGAATCTACCTCTCGATGAATTTTGGAGACAAAGATTTCTTAGTCTTTTTTAGAAGATGTTTTGATTTGAGCATTGAAACAAGGCATCAAAATTCTCTCCAACAGCAACTGGTGCAGTACCACATAGTGAACAAGCCAGTCTATTCCGGAGTTCTGGTTGATGGAAGAGTTAGCACAAGGCAGGGTGATCCCGTTGATGTGCGCATATCACCAGAAACAAAAGCTGTGATGATAAATGATGCAACGGTAACCGAGGCCGACGTGTCAACTACAGACGGAGTAGCGCACGTGATCAACAAAGTTTTAATGCCTACCTCAGGTAGATAGAAAACGTTCGCACTACCTAACTTCATGTTATTTTTATCTATGAAATGTTTGTTTTTGAAAATCATCGATCAGCAATATCGTAATCATTTAATAACTTGGAGGGACCCTCTATTGACAACGTTGGATTGTTAAATAATTGAAGGGCATTGAGAGGAGGGGATTCTAGAGCCTTGGAATCCTTAACCAAACTAATGATGATCTTTTAATCCAACCATACTGCTACCCCTAGTTGACGGCGGTGAAACGGCGATATGAATAGTCGCAATGATGCCATTGCTAATTAATAGATGAAATGGGTAATCGATAGAATAAAACAAATCCATGTCTAATTACGCACATTTAATGGCTTGTCCAAGCTACCTTGAGTCATGAAACCGTTTGAAAGCCACACAACTCCCCTCTCCCCAAAAACCAATCCACCCCCAAAAACAAGTCTTTGCTTAACCTCGGAGCCGTCTTACATGTCTAAACTCTCCACTATGTAATTTCCAATAACTAAAACTTTTGTTTTCATCAGCACTTGATATCGTTGAAGCAGCTGAATCGCAAGGCCTGACTGAACTGGTAAAATACGTAAAATTTGCTGGGCTTGCTGCAGCACTGCGTGATGTGAACACACCGCTGACTCTGTTTGCGCCCACAAACGAGGCATTCCAGGCGCTGCCGGATTCTGTGAAAACCCAGTTGCGGAATAACCCATCTCTTTTAGCTAACATTTTGCGATACCACGTGGCGCCAGGTAAAGTATACACGTTCTCGTTTGGCAAGGACACGATGGTTGATAGTTTGCTGCCAAATACCAAACTTCGTCTTAACAACTTTAGATATGGCAAGGTAGGTGACGTTTGGTTTCCATGAAAAAGTTTTTATCGTACTTTTAATTTTTGATTTCTCGGACAAACTTGCAAAATTCTATTGAACTTTTGAATATGTAGACTTTCGAACTTATAGGAAAGGAAGAACATTAACAATCAATCATAAAGTTTCGAAAACAGGTTCTCTTAGTGTAAGAGAAGAATGCTGATTTATTTTATGTACTTACCGGCTAAGTTCAAAGTTTTTTTTTGGGAAGTCTATACTTTGTTCCTTCCTATGTCTAGCCTTCTTGATCTAAACAAATCGTGTAAGTTGTTTCATTTCTTTGCTTTTGTGGCTTGTAAACTCTTAATGGAGAGGAACTAGGGCACTACTTGGTCCTCCGGGGAGAGGATTCAACCCCAAGTTTTTTTTAGTTCGTCTGTTTTGGTTACCATATATAGATATATTCTAGGTGCATCTTTACCCTACCTCCATAAAAGGCCATCAACATCAATATTTTGTACAATTACATACACTGTGTTCTCCTCCATGGAAAACTTGGAAACCCAATGAAGTTTGCGGATGGATGGGGACAATGCTCTAACCTATAGGGGTAGCCTAACTGTAGCTTTTGGTACTCTATCATGGGCGGCGAAAGCCAAACATTATTGGGGGAGCACAGTGGAAATGGTAGTAGTTCGTTATAAAATCTGAAATTCCTATTCAAAAGTTGCTGTTGGCCTGAAAATTATTGGGGGGCCTCCCTCCCCCTGGCCCCTTGAACCAAATTATTGGGGTGTCAATGCCCCCAATTCCGCTGCCCATGTCTACGGCTATGAAAAAAGGACGATGTGCATCAACGACCGTCTCGACTCTCCTCTAGGTGCACTCTGTCGATGGTGTTTGCATTAAGACATCAAACGTCGCTGGTTGTAACAGCGTAATTCACATCATCCCCAAAGTCCTAACTATTCCTACAAAGTCCTTATACGAGCTCATTTCGACGGATAACCGACTCAGGACGCTGACAAGGGCGATAAACGCAGCTGGGTTGAGATCTGCTTTGGAAAACCCGAAAGTTTCCTTCACAGTCTTCGCACCCACTGACGATGCGTTCAACAACTTTCCTTCACTACAGGAAGCACTTGCAAATCCTCAGGTGAGCAAATGGTCAAAACAATGTCATCCAGGGTATCAAATTATGCAACAATTGTATTTTAGAAACTTCTCCGGGATCGTGCAAGCTTTGAACGGTTGTTTCTTTCCAAAGGCCTTTCCATATCCATTTCGTTGCAACTGTATGTTTTCAGTTTCTTCATTTGCGCTACATTTTGTCCAGGGCAAAATCTTTTTAATTACATTATTTCATCCATAGCTATTAGTACACTTTTTGCTGTATCTTCAAAAGTTGCTCTTCCATTTGTCTCCGGAAATGTTCTTCCGAAGTCTTTGTTAAAATTAAGGTACGTTCGAGTCTTACAAAGGTTAAAGTTAGACTCAATTCTCTTAACTCATTTTTATTTTCTGGTTGCATAATATGACCAAGTGAAAATATCATTAATTAGAGGTTAATACGGACAATAGTGGTGCTCGTCCGAAATCACTGTCAATAATATGGTCCGTCTGAGTTTGCAAATATTAAAGCACGTCTCAATTCTTTTGATTTTTTATAGGATCAAATTTAAAATAGCGAGTTAAACAACCATGACTGCTGGATAACATGTCGATTTAAACCCACACAGTAAATACATGTTCTGTGATAACTAAAAATTTCTATAGAAACGGCTTAAATCATTTTAAAAACATCACGTTACTCCCTTGTTAGTCTCCATGGTGGTGCTCTTTCGTTCCCATGGTAATTGTTTATTCTTGTTAGTCTTCATGGTGATGCTCTTTAGTTCCCATTGTAATTGTTTATTCTTTTGTTAGTCTCCATGGTGATACTCTTCTTTTCCAAGGGAGCTTTTTGTTATACTTTTAGTCACCATGGTGACGTTTTTCCCTTCCCATAGATCGTCGCTGTTATCCATTAGCCTGGCGGTAATCTTTCTTTCTGGATGCAGCGAGAAAAGTGAACACTTTCAGATGGGGTATACAGAAAGCATCTGCTAACTGGGAAAATAGAACTATTGCTGGTGTTCACCTGACGTCATAGCGGCCATTTTGGTGCCCATGAACAAAAGAATTTTGATGATTTCTTCGCTTGGGACACCAACATGGCCGCTTCGTCTTTTGTTCTTTGGCGTTCCTTGGGATTGATACTATTCTAAAACATCATCGACATGTTTTCTCAACAGCTGCTGGCTCGCGTTCTACAGTATCATGTTGTCAATGGCACGTTTGTCAGCTGTGGTTTGGACTGCAAGAACAGTTACTGGTCCCTCTTCAGTGCTAAGCTAAAACTGAGGACCCTCAACCGAGCGTATCTGAGCGTGCGACTGGAGAACGACATGCACTACTTTGCGAACACAGCCAGGGTGATTGACAAAGACTCCATCGCAACCAACGGGATACTGAACATTGTCGACCAAGTGCTTCAGCCACAAACGCGCTCGAAACACTACCGCTTGCAACATCACTTTGGCCATTGGCGTAATGGTTGACTCAATCATCATCACTAAGGCAACTAAGTGATAAAATCTTAGAGAGTTTTCTAGGAAAAGCTATTAAATGCCCCTTTAGCAACCATTTTTAGTTTATTAACCAGATATACCATTCATTCAAGGAGTTGAGTGATGGAACCTCATTAAAACTCAAGGCTTTTGGACACCATGTAACGTTTGCTATGCTATCGAACTTGGAGCTTCATTAAACGGCTTTGCTACTTTAAAAACTTTAATCAGGCGTTTTTTATTTGCACATGGGTATAAGGGCGGGTCTTAAAATGGGCCTCGGTAGGAAACTCGGAAATTCAGTCCTCGCACTTTAAGAGCATTTTTGAATTAAAACTAATTCAAAACACCAGTATATAAAAAATATACAAATTCATTCTCATCCCCAGTGCTTCTTCCACTGCAACTCGTACATAGACTCCAATTGCAGAGGGGCAGGGAGCCTGGCAACGAGAATACACACTTGGGGATTTCCAAAAAAAAGAGACGAAAATAACGTCTCTGCCACTTGCACAATAACTGCAGACACAGGTATAAAGGCTGAAGTTTTCTTTCCTAAGACTTCTCCCTAGCTGTGGAGACATAAACGCTTTCTGTTTCGAATGGTCATAGGTTAAAAGCCTTGCTAGAAATCTCAGAAATTTGTTCCATTTTCTTTAAATAACAAATGCCAAGCTTTTGCTGATATTTCCCCTTAAACAAAGTTTGGCGACTAAAATGGTTTTCAAGTTTTTTAAAAATGGTTTAGATAATACGGGCGCTCTTATTAGCTAATGGGTATGTCTACATTAGCCTGTGCATACAGGGTAGCTGTGTTTTATTTCTTGAGTAATAATTTTTATCTACCTGGTGACGACAACCACATACCAGAGACCAATCTACACCATGCATGTGTATTACGTTTCGCGATTTTTCATTTTTTTCGCAGTTTTAAAGATAAAAAAACATTAGTTTAAACACTATAAACTTGTTGGACTAAATTTTATCAAGGCTAATTACATCAGTTAACGTCTCTGTTGTCAATCCTTGAACCATTCAACAGCCATCTTTGCCTCATAGTGTCTCTAAATTATCTGACACGGGTGTTAAATCTAAAATTCTTCGAGATCTAAAAGAGTTCGCTTCAATTTGATTTCTGCAGTTAATTTGACTTAAAATGACGATTTGTCTCTCTCCTGTAACATCTGTACAGGAGTTCCACTCTCCTCCTGCTTTCCCCCTTCCCGTGAAGAACATACCTGGGATGAAAATCCCAGTTTATTTAACCGCACTGTTGCTGGTTGCTCTCATCAAAGTCAATGTTTGTGTCTAGGATGGTGTTAGGGGGAGGGAGAGAAAATCCTGGCAATCGTTGTTTATTCAAGGAAGCATACCGTTTATAAACCTAGCTTCTCTCTCATTGGCCCACTTATACTGTTTGTTTCATTTTCTTATTTTCCTCTTGAGGTAAACCATATCAAGCGGTCATCTCGAATGTGACCGACTGGTAGCTCTTTGTCTTGCGGTTTTACAGTGACCTCAAAACTATACGTCTTAAGGACTTGAACTCCTACCATGTAAGAGCACTGACCAGTTCTCACGGGCTCAGGAATCTCCAGTTGGGTCAGGTTTGAGGTGAAGTAACCATTCACGGCAAAAAATTCCTGTCAAAAAACGCAACGAGAGTTGGCCAGAAAACTATTTTGAAAACAGACTTTAAAATATGTTAAAAGTGTGGTTGCATGGTGTTTATTTCCAGGATTTCAAGCATAATGGCATTTCAGCTGTAATTTATTTGCTCGAGTATAAATCAGAATGGGCGAGGCTTTCGTTTCGGCTATTGAGTGTATAAAGGAAAAGCAACTAATCGTCAATATCTGTCGGAGCAACATACCTTCTCTGCATCATACAACATCACGAGCGCAGAGAACACTGGCCAACTCGATGGCTTTGTAAACTTTGTTTTGTTGACCCATTCAGTACTGAACTCAACAAAACCCCACCTGCAGAAAGAATAACTCATTTTGATTTCTATCTTATCAATCTTTCTACAACAGTAAAAACAATGTATGTTACGGCCCGGGTAGACATCCTTAGCAGTGAACTTTTTCGCATTCTTATTTATTATCAAAAACGAAATTTTGTTTCTATCACTGTGTTCCCTTAGCTAATCTTCTTAGGCTTAAGGGGAAAGAGTCTTTCATTCCTAGAACTAAAGCAAAATCCTTTCTCAAGCCAAGTGCCGGGCCATAAGACCGGTGCTTATCTCCGTAGTATTAAGACCGGTGCTTATCTCCGTAGTATTAAGACTGGTGCTTATCTCCGTAGTATTAAGACTGGTGCTTATCTCCGTAGTATTAAGAC
>JAOBRD020721761.1:0-14328 GCA_027575215.2 Hydrozoanthus sils
CCGTGTGTAGTTGTCTGGCGCGAATAAATCACTGAATGTTCGTGTCTCCCCTCATTTTTCTTACAAAGTCTAACCACCGTTTGCGTATAACCTTCGCAACGGGCCTTTCATCTTCATAAAATGGAATAACATGAGCTGCAATATTTTTTGACTTATCGACGACATTGCTACAGTTCCAAACAACACATCTCTTCGGCATTTTGCTCGAAATGTTTCTCAAAGATCGCATGTTGGTTCCCCCTAATACGTCATCAAATCAACTAGTACCATGCCTTCTTGCACGCGATCATTTTCAAAGGGCATGGCATTTTCGATATCTTTGAAGCTCGATAACGAGACGAATATTTAGTCGATTTTAAATTTTTTTCGTAAATTTCTGAGAAAGTCCCAAATTCTAAGAAGACAAAGTTTCTTGGAGGATGATATATACACTTTAATGTTGTTTTATTTTCTTCTACCACAATCGTTATGGTCCTTATGGCCATATTTAATAAAACATCTGTTTAAAGGGGAACTGAACTCTAAAATAAACCTTTTTTTAACTAAATCATTAGATGTTGAGACCTATCTAAAAGTTTTTTCTCGCCTTGCGCTGATTTTTCGAGAATTTCTAGTTTGAATGTTTATGTTTCGGATCGTTTGGGGTTGTTGGAGCGGGGCGCTTGTCAACTTGTCAGCAGTAAACGAAGGTAACTTGACGAAGGTTATGGAGAAGCGAGCGAGCGCTTGAACTGTCTTTGTTGTCATAAGCTCTCTTACACTGTCAAGAGTGAAGTTAAGCTTAAAGTGCCTATTAAATGAAATTTTTATTATCTCAGTAAACAGACCTTGCTAAATGAGGAATAGCGGCGAAAAAAATTTGTCAAAATCTTTTAATTGTTCTTGAGATATTAACATATTAATGTTTTAAACTGATGACGTCACAAATGTGACGGTCAAATTTGCATTTGCATTTTTTAAAATCGGTTGCCTGAGCGCAAGCTGCCGGTATAATGTGACGCTTGCCGTGTTTAAACTCGAATTTATTGCAAGAAATTTCAGCGCGACACTAGGAAAAAACACGTGTTTGAATATCGTTTTCACTTTTTTGAAGATTTTGTTTGAAAAAAAGTCGATTTTTGGGGTTCAGCTCCCCTTTAACAGAAAATATAACAGAAAAGTATGGACGTGAGTCAATCAAAAATGTGTTTATCCATCAACCAGTTGCAACGTACCATTTGTGGCTCATGAGTTCCTCTGTTAGAGGATGTGATATTAGTTCTTCCCGGCCCCAATCCAGCATGGTCTAGACGAGAAATTTGACAACTATAGATGTTAAACCCTTTCAGTTCCAGCCAGTTTATCAACATCTAACTTCTCTTTATATAACTCAAACCTTTCAGGCCAAGCTAGTTTATCCAATATCTATTTTCTCCTTATATAACTAATAAAATTCAAGACATTTGGTAATGAGAAAACAGAAGTGGATCAAGCGAAGCTAACTGCGAAGAATGAAAAGCCAAATTCTCCTAAACTGGTATTATGAAAAGTATGGGTTACACTTGGGAGAATCTAGAACTTCGCCATTTTGTGTATTTAGGGGTGCAAGGATTATCAACTGCAGTCATCGGGACTAGAACGGCAACTTGTGCAACACTGATGTTAAAAGCTCATCTGGAGTCAGTTTTTTGTTATAATTATATAAAAATATACATATAATTATGGTCTTTAAACATAAGAAACTGTCATTGAACTAGGGACGATTTGTGCAAACATAAAATTAATTTGAAATAAATATAAACCTGTTTTTAAGATATAAAAAAAAGGAATTTTTGGCTTTTCTTGACTTCACTTACCTTTGGTGCAAAATACCTCTCCCCTTCAGAATTGACTATTTCGTCTGGATGAGGGTTGAGATACTGAAGCTTGTAAGTTATCTGATAGTAAAAACACGACTGGTTCTACTATTAGAAGTAATTTAATTCGTTTCATCATATACGAAGTCCTATAAAATATCTTTTGCTAACGCAAGAACATATATTAAATCAACAAGATTCAAAGTGCAACTGACGATTCGGCAGCTTCTCGATGCCATTATCAAGAATAACATATTTACAGTACAATGCAATATGAGGATAAACAATAGACCAATAGTTCAAAAGCTTAAGGCCTATTTATATGGAGCTGGAGGTAGGATCACCCTCCAAGGAGGTCAAAACATAGCCCTCATTTATATGCAAACTCGACAACCAAGAGTCACCCAGGAGAATAGGCTAGCGTCATGGCTCGGTTGCTAAGAGTTGTAAGCAACAAAATGGCAGGCAAGCGTTAGTATTAAAATTATAGCTTTTTGTTATCATAACTTTATTGTTATCATTATCATTATTATTATTATTATTATTATTATTATTATTATTACCAACATTGTTATTAATGTTATTGTTGGTGTTATTATTATTATTTATGTTATTGTTAGTGTTATTATTATTATTATTGTTAGTTATTACTATTATTGTTATTCTTCTTCTTCTTCTTCTTATTATTATTATCATCATACAAATTCACAAAACCAAAAAAAAAAAAGAATATAATCAACAAGTTGCAAGAGTACCGTGTATTTCTCGTCCGAATCAACATGACCCGAAGTCTCGATACACCGATCAAACGCTAACTGCAAGTAAAAAGGACAAAACATATTGCTATTTCAACGCCGTTGAGCTTTACTATTAGCAGCTATTTTTATTTACTTTTGATTAGAAAAGTTTCGTGTTTGACTATAAAATGTCTAACATGTGATGCAAAGACCTTGTTTACACTTGTGAGATAAGCTCAAGTATAAGGAACCGGTGTTCACACACGTAATTTAAGCACAAGAAAAAGATAAACGTACGCGCAAAGTGAATTGGTGACGACATGCTTATGCTTATGCTTGTTTCTCGGATGTTCACATTGGTAAAACAAACGACATAATCACAAACACAGGCACAAGAGAAAAGAAAATGTTTCTTTTTCTTGTGCTTTGTTATTATGCTTATTTCACGCATGTTCACACTTGGATTTTCCTGTGCTGTGTAAAACAAGTTTTAGATTCACTCTCATTTTCACTGCTATAGTTTATTTTCTCTTTAACTTAGACAGAAAAATTGCTTAACGAGCTGATTGGACAGCAACTCGGCGCTAACTGGGCGCTGCTTTGCGAAAGTTAAAACTTTTTAAAGGATTTTTCGAAAATTTTCTTAAATCGCAAAAGTGCGTTTATAACGATTTTAAACCTTTCCTTGAAGTTTTCCGAAGGTTTCCAAATACTTCCGAAGACTTGCGAAGATTTGGCGAAAATTTTAAGAAGTCTTAAAAATGCCTTAGAGACGTTCTCTTGCCATTTTCAAACTTAAATTCTTTCTCAAGCCTAAGTGGTTCATTGGGCCGGCGTTTATCTTCGGTTTCTGCACACACAGTGCTAAGCGAATGAGAGTCTTTGACTCACCCTGGATAGGGCACTAATCGATCTATATCGCAGGTTAGCACCCAGCAGAACTGGTATATAGCTGAGTCGACCGGAACAAGCCGTCGGGTAAAGTATCTTACTCAAAGATACAACAAAGTGTTCTGACCAGGGCTCGAGCTCGCGACCCTAGGATTACGAGTCATACCTGCTAACCACACGGACACTGCACCGCCAAAAGATTTTCGAAAATTAACAAAGACGTCCAAACACTTAAGAATATCTCCAAAGATACCTGAATATTCCAGAGATCGATTTTCATACACCTTGGGATAAACCAGTTTGCAACACTTTCTCTTGGGATACCGCTGAAATGTACAACTATTTCGAAGTCACATTACAACCAAGATTCTTTTCATACAACCCGGCAGAAAGCGCGATTGAAATGTTACTTGACAAGACATTAAGGGGACCATGCAAATGCAAAACTTTGGGCCACAACTTGAAGTGACAAATATGACTGTTCGTGAACCACCACGATAGCCTTTAATACCTTCGCAGCTTCTGGAAATTCCTCAATAAGTTTTTTCATTAAACAGAAACCTTCTTCCCCTTTTGTCTTGAAGAGTTCCTCCCATCTGAAAATTGATAAATAACAATGCATCAAGATCGAACAAAAGAAAGAAAAAGCGTAAGTTTGCAAGCAGACAGACCAGGAGCTTAACAAAGAGGCACACAGACACAGATAAATATATACATTGACCCAAGTAGAAACACAGACACAGATAGAGACTCTGAAACAGAAGGACACAGACACACAGATGAACACACTGAAACAGAGGGACACACAGACACAAATGGACACATAGACACAGATGAACACACTGATACAGAAAGATACGCAGACACCAACGGACATACAGACACAGATGAACACAAATAGACACACAGACACATAAGAACACACTGACAGAGAGAGACACACAAACACAAGTGGACACACAGACACACATAGACACAAGTAGACAAGGATGAACTACCTGACGCAGAGAGACACACTGACACAAATGGACACACAGACACAAATGGTCACGCAGACAGAGATAGACAAGGAGGAACACACTGACACAGAGAGATACACAGACATAAATGGTGACACAGACACAGATAGACACTTTGACACAGCTAGACACACAGATACAGATAGGTACATTGACACAGATAAACAAGCAGGTGGACATACAGCTAGAGAGACAAACACACGAGCCGCAATCTTTACCGCTCATGTCGCATGATTTCGATGCAAACATCGGGATGCTTTGCTCTGATGGCATCACCAAGGCAGTTTCTCCCAAAATTAGAAAGTGGCTTCATATCCGCCCCTCGATCAAGTAACAGTTTTACTACCTTTACTTTTCCGAAGTGCGCAGCAGTTGACAGAGGCGTAAACTACAATTAAGTCAAACCATGAACCAAGTGAGTACCGAGTTTAAAACACCTTTTGCTGTTCATCTACGCAAAACATACATTCATTTACGTCAACAGTTGAAACTATACGGGGAATCGACATTCATTAGCACTTTCATAAACTTCATTAACGTCAATGAACTTTCAATAACGCTATTTGCATTGTACCAACATTCAATAGCATCTTCGGTCGAATAATTGCACCTTTGGACAGTCAAAGGTAACAAGTATACCAATGGAAAATCATTTGCATGGTAGGACAATCATTAGCATGTTAGAGACATACAATAGTGCATATTGCATAGAGACGCACAATCAATTACACCTTTATGCAAACGTTGGTACGAATGGTCAGCTATTAACGTGAACTGACAAACGTTAGTTTAAAAATAACAATCAACTCAGGAAAAAGAAAATTCAAAATTGCTCTTTCAGTTCAATGTACTTTACCGTTTTGTAAAAATCGCGGTCATGAATTACCGGGGTTTTTTTTGGAAGATGTCTTAGTTTTTATTTATACGTGCTAGTGTTAGCTAACAATTTTCGTTTAAAAAGTCATTCAAACAATTTCTCATTTCATCATCTATGTATACACTCTATACATGATTTGATCCTCCGATCGCGGTCTCTCCGCGATCCTCTTTCCCCAAATACGGAAAAACAAACATCAGATTACCTAGACATGTTGCTTAACTAAGGATACATGCCAATTATCACTAAAGCTACCAGAATTACAGACCATAGCAGTACTCTCATAGGCTATATATATATACCAATACACCCCAAAAAGTACTAAAATCTGGGATCTGTCTGGCTGATATTTCAGACCATCTACCTTGCTTTTTGTACTATGACGACTAATCTTTCATTATATTTACAAGACCGATATTATAGAGATTTTTCAAAGTTTGACAAGAGTCTCTATGATGCAGATTTCGCCGCAATCGATTTTCAAACGATCCCAAAAATTCAAGTGATATTAATAGTAACATGGAAAACATAATAAACGGGTTACAAGAAGTAACGAATAAGTATGCCCCAATAAGAAAAATATCTAATTCCAAGAAAAGACAATTAAAGAAGAAAAATGAAAATAAGAAAAATATCTAATTCCAAGAAAAGACAATTAAAGAAGCCATTGCGTAATACCTGCGGCGTCGCATATTCCATTAATGTCTTTCCGGGAAAAAAGAATGAAAGTGCACATGTCGACTACATGTGCACTTCTGGATTAGTCCTTTCTGCAGACGACTTGAAGCTTGTAGTAGACAAAACAGTTCAAGAAAAAACAAAGGAAGCCATGAAATATGGTATAAAAATTTCGAAGGTAAGAAAAAACGATATGTTTGTCTCGAAGCATCAATTTAACACATTTTACTCGAAAGACTGCCGAGCAGATCTGTACATGCGAAAGCTGTTTGGAGAGTTAGTTCAACGTAGCTGGTGTTTAATTATACAGCTGGGTCGATTGGACCTAGTCGTATGAGGTTTTTGCTCAAAGACGCAACCCAGTTGCCTTAGCGGACCTCGAACTTACGACTGACCTTTAGGGCTATGAAATCTTTGTTCCCATAGTAACTACTTTAGTTCTCTAATAACGTGATTATGTGACATAACATAATACGCAAGAAGAGATGGGAATACGTCTAGCTTGACAAGTCCCAGAAAAAATTCACAAAAATCTGCTTCGTATAAACATACCCTGTTCTTATTGGTAGCTTCAATGTGCGCGTCGTTATCGAGAAGAAACGTAACACTAGTTATGCAGCCACAACGTGCAGCCTGGTGTAGAGGTGTCACGTGATCATCGTCCCTAAATAGAGTTCAGTTAGCAATATAAGTGTAAAATACAAGGTGTCAAGTTTAATGGCTCAAACAACAGTTTTCACTAAATAGAAACAGAGTAAAGCTGGTTGGCAGTAAAATAGTCTGCTTTAGCTTAGGCCGTTCAATTTCACAACCTTGTAAAATATTTCTCAGAAAAGAATATGATTTTGGTCTATTATTGACATCAAGCCTATCATGACACAGAAACCATTATTTAGTTCCAGGTAGCCTTATAGCTCTAAATGAAAATGGTCAAACAATATTTTCAGAGGTATTTGCTTAACTACCGGCCTGCGCATGCCTATTCTCGTAGCAGTACAAATGAATGACGCATTGATGCATACCTACAATTGACGTCAGCACCTTTATCGATAAGATATTTCAAAACTTTGATCATTCCCTTGCTGCAGCCGTAGTGAACAGGAGTGCGCATGCGGTAGTCGATACTTTCCAATGAACTCGGCTCAAGCTCCAAAAGCAGCTCAACACACGACAAATGGCCACCTCTTAAAAAAGTACACAACGCAAAAGTAGATTAGACTTCTTATTAGACAAGGCATAATTATAAAACCTTATAACTGGCTGCTGAGAAAATAAGATTACCTTGTAAAAACCGCGGTTGCGGGCATTGCAAACCTTTTTTCCCCTTTTTTGCCGCTCTATCATGTTTCGCTTTCTTTATTTAAGTTTCTAACTGGATTCCAAAAAAAGCACATAATGAAAAACTTGTTACAGTGGAACCCCGCCTTACAGCCACCTCGTTATAACGGTCACTTTTGGTCCGCCAGTCGAATGGCCACACACTTTCTTATACCAAATCTCGTTTTATCTTCACCCCGTTATTGCGGCCAATTTTATTTTGGCCAGTAGGCGACCGTATCAACGGCGTCCCGCTGTAACCTCATTTGCTCGATCTCAGATTTTGGTCTTGTAGTATACACCTCGCTACGTATGTATGGTTGTGCTATTTACAGAGCTTTTCTAACTGGACTTCTAGTGCATTATATTAGATCTAATACAGTTATCTTAAATGCTTTGACTTGGTAATTCAAAAAATGTAAAATACTAACTGCAGGTTTTGATGAAACAGACATGCTTTATATTTTGCAGGGATGAGCGTGTTTATGAGTGCCTACCCTCGCGGCTGGACTGCTGTCTATGCATTTCATTGAAAGCAGCCAGGGGAGAAGCCTTGGAAAGAGCTCTGTATTGAATACATGTTGCTTTGTTATGCTTCGAAAATCTAGTCATAATAACTTTCGCTGTTTCGAAAGTTTATCAGCTTGAATTAATACTGTAGAAGAACAGCTGTTCTTGTTGTCAAAAGCTTATTTTTCTCTATACAACCAAGGTGATAAATTAACTCAGTTTTGCACCATCTATTAACTCACCATATAGATATTTTGAGCCTAGCAGGACTTTTACCCGCGGTTCCATCTGCAGAACCAAGTTAAGTGATCTTTTCGTTATGTGAGTTTCTGTAGCTCAGTGGGTAGAACATCTGACCGGTATTCAGGGGGCCATGGGTTCGATTCCCGTTACGGACTCAGAATTTTCTTCTGAGAAGAAGCTTGTGACAACAAGATAATTCTTTCACAACAACTTGAGTCTAATACTTTGTGTCTTTCAGTTAAGTTGTTGAAATAACAGATGCGATATTACTGCTCTTTAACTAAAAGCGCTAAACAGAATGTATATAACACACTGAGTCTCAAGGCGCTTTCCATTTCACCGGTCTGGCCGGTCCGACCGGCCAGTTCTTAAATGGAACGCACAAGTTCTCAGAACTGGTTCTGGCCAGAATGGCCCTGCTCGCAGTTCAGTTCTCCCGCTCCGGTCGGCTAAAGCGCGGGAATTCGGAGAGTTGTGGCGGGAAAAATGTACGCGCGCCCCTTCTTAAGTTTTGCTGCGTGCTTGTAGGATTTGGAAAACATCTCAACTTAACAGCTTTTTTTTATTTACCTTGGATCTTTCCATTTAAACTGGCCAGAACCAGTTCTTTTTTTGGCCAGCCAGACTGGTCAAATGGAAAACAACTTAAACACTAAACGGATTTTCAAGTTCGAAAAGACGAATATTTATGAAGGAAAAAGGCTGCCATGTTTTCTCAACCCTGAATAGCCCTTAACCTGCATCATATTTCTCTTGTCTAATGTACTTCTTGGCAGATCGCCAGCTAAATAATGAGTAGTACAAGAGTAAACTAGAATTACATACTCGGCTGCAAAGTGCAGAGGGAGCCTTTCCTCTTCGTCCTTTTGGTCCACCGCTGATCCCGCTACTACTAATAACTGAATGATCTAAAAAACATGCAAACACTTTTTAAACTTATACACAGCAAAATCCACCCCCACCCCACCCTACTCTATTTCCCAAACTGTTTGGACTTGCAATTTACTTTTATTTGTTTTAACTACTGAGTATTCTAAAGGTACACCTCTCTTTGGGTCTTTGGTAATGTGGAGGTCAGCGAGTTTGCTTTTGCTTAAATTTCATACCAGCTAGAATAACTGTTGCAGCAATGTAACAACTGGAATCAAGCTATGGTATAGAGACAAAAGTGTGCGAGCCAGCTGAATTTGAATGAGTGGCTCTGAGAGTTATGTATATATAACAGAACACATTTGCTTGCCTTTTACAACCTTAAACAGTCACATTTTAATTAGTTACAAAAAAGACTAGTGTTTCATCAATTAAACAATCTTTTTTTCCTGCAAGTATCTATTCTGTTCGTACCAATAGTACGGCGAAATAAGAAAGACTTCACGAGCCCCAGTACAATTAGTTACTTTGTAACTGAGGTTTTTTATTGGAGTTAGCTCTAGTAGCCCCTGCTAAGACCTGACTGTAGTTTCTGTCGGAAGAGTAGCTGGTTTTCCAAACTACAATCCCGAACACCCACTAACAGCCATGGTCAGAGCAGGGAATGCACGTTACAATTCTAGCAAAAGCTAGTTACAAAAGCCAGTGAAGACTAAGATGCATCTAAACTTAGTTACAAAAACCAGTGAAGACTAAGATGCATCTAAACTTAGTTACAAAAGCCAATGAAGACTAAGATGCGTTTTAGCAAGATTAGCTTTTGAGAAGTATTAAATCACGTGCGGTGGAAAGAGACCGCTTTTGCAACGTACAACTTCATTACCTGCAGGTTGCCCTTTGCTGCTGCATAATGCATGGGAGTCTTGTCGTCCTTGTCTCGACTGTCCAAGAGGCATTTTCCAGAATTCTAAGGAGTTATAAACTATAATAAGCAACACTGTCAAGCATTTCACTTGAGAGGAATTTTTCTCGGCGAGGTACAATGTACCTGCATTTTTGCACTGAGTATGAAGCAAGACAACCCTGACAGCCTCTTAATGGTACGTTCACACTAGAGACGCGAACGCAGAGCAAGAAAAGGAGAGTTTCCTTTTTTTTCTTACGCACACCTTGCGTAATGATAAAGTTGCGACAGAAGCTAGTCTTGAAAATAATACAGTAGTTTTATGATTAAGACAAAGAGGATAATAACGATGTGTATGAAGGTGGTGGTGATATTGAAAGTGAGAGTGATGGCATTAATAGGGTATTGAGGGAGATGATGACAAGAAAGAGGACTATGACAACGGCGATAATAGTGTTGATGATAGTAATAGTTGTGATCGTCGTGACGTTTTAAGAGCCACCTACAAAGCGAATGAGAACTCTTTTGTACTAGTCCTGCCAATGGTGCCACAGAAAGGGTAACTTTATTTATTCATTGTTGTTACACTGGGAGTGGTCGGCCATTCTCCCAGGCAAGTGGCTTATGTTTAATCGGTCGACTGCACAGAGCTCAGCGTAAAAGTTTATTTTGTGGTGGGAGGAAAACCAGAGAACCCGGAGAAAAACCGTCGGAGTCAGAAAAAAATCGACAAATCTTAGCCCAACGGCGAAACCTAGGATTCTATCCCGGAAGCAGAAGCCTCTAGCGCTAACAGGGCCACTCGACTATCCTGACGCCCCAGGGCTTACTTCAAGTAAGATGTTCACTGTCTCCAGATCAGCGCTGTAGACGGCCACGTGCATACACGTTCTCTGGTTAAAGTCTTTCATGCAGACGTCAGCGCCTCTCTCTAACAGGAATCTGATAGCTTGGTGATGGCCTCGCTTGACAGCACACAAGAGGGGACTGGGCGCAAATGAGCCTGGAGCAGTATTCAACTCGGCTCCCTATGCAAGAAGAAAAGAACTTTTCAACATTTATGCAGTATGAAAAGGTGGTCGGAGTTCTTCATTGAGGCACTAAGGTGTCTTGTAAGTGTATTAGTTTCAAAACAGTAGGAAAATGTCTTTACCTCGTCCAATAAATACTCCATCACTTCCACGTGCCCCCCAAGGGATGCCCTGTTAAAAGAATTGCGGTTGTTCATAATTTTATTTTATTAAAACTATCACTTTCTTTATCATTATAGCTGTCACCATCTTTACTGTTGTCAAATAGACCTTTTCAAAAATGGCGGCGATTTTAGTACTCTTTTGTCTGCATTCAGATTAGCATTTTAACCTCGTTCTTGAGTTAAACCTTCAAAATAGTTTGTTACCCAATGCGAGGCCAGAAGGGCTAATTTGGATGGACACAAAAGAATATTTAAATCGCCGCCATTCTCGAAAAGGTCGATTGTTATAGTAGTTTACAGAACAGAATGAAGATTTTAGTTATTTTGTATACCTTTTCCTAGTCCCGAAAAACCCAACTTAAGGTAAGGGTCATGCCTCTTCCCCAGTCCCCTGAACAACCCGACGAACTAAAGAGGGCTTCTGGGCACCAAGCTAATTGTGATACTTCTTCCCCAGTCCCCTGAACAACCAGGTAAACTATCGAGGGTTTCTGGGCTCGAAACTAGTAATACTGTAAGCTACCTTAAGATAAGTTTCATGCCTCGTTCCCAGTCCCCTAAGCAACCCAACAAATTAAAGCGGGCACCTTGGCACCAAGCTAGGTGTCATACTTTGCCCCAGTCCCCCGAACAACCACACAAACTAAAGAGGGTTCCTGGGCACGAAGCTAGTTACACAATTAATCACCTTAAGATAGGTGTCATCCCATCAGCGTCATCAGCATCAATTTCAGCTCCGTTTGACACAAGTAGCTTGACTATTTCCACGTTCCCAGTGCTACTGGCCACGTGCAATGGCGTCAAGAGCTCATTCTGTCAAACAACATAACTACTACACTTTAGATGTATGAATCTTTCGTGGAAAGCTTTCAAAACGAGTTTCACTTGAGCAAGCACCAAGGCCTGGCTCGACAATCCTTAAGTTGACATAAATTTGTAGACACGTTAAAGCTGAATAGCCAAATCTTAATAATCATGCAAATGTCTTAAGCCGGGGACACAATAGGCTATTTTATACGCTGGTTATAGCGATTGGCGAAATTCGCATAAATTCGTTTAGTGTGTCACCTACTGCGATAGCAAATTTCGCTGATCAGAGCGACTGGCGTAAAAAATCGCTGACATCTAGCATGTCAGATACAAGCGACTAAATACGTCAAGGTTCGCAGAGATTTGCTGCTGGTTCGCCTTGTGTACCCCATCCTGTGAATGTTTATACTTGTCACAGCGAAATGCTTGTGCAATAAACCAATCCAGTTTTTTTAATGTATCACATGAAATTTCAAAATTGTGTAAAACTACGAAGCGTATTGGAACGAAAAAGAGATATAGATAGAGTTTTTTTCATTAAAATCATCAGGTAATGCGTATAATTACATAGTTACAGCAGATAAGGAAAGAAAAAAATGAAATTGTATACGTAAATTTGCTTTAAAGAACACTTACAACGTAGTGCAAATAATTACCTAGTTACAACAGATAAAGAAAAAAAATGAAATTGTATACATAAATTCGCTTTAAAGAACACTTACAACAAATGTAAAAAAAGATAAGTAAATTACTAACATAAACAACTTTTAAGTAATAAATTTTAATTACAAGCATTTGGTAACTAATATTTAGAAAAAAGTCTGATGGCAAGACAGTTTAAAAAGAAACCATAAGGCTTATTGTTTTTAAACTGCCTTTTTAATTGTAATAATCGCATTGAAAACAATTAATAATAATAATTCACTGGGAAAACGAATGCATTTAGGTAGTTAGTTTCTCTGTTCGGTGTTAGTGTTGTCGATAAGGTGCCTCTTAAGGCTGATTTAGAAAAGTTTCATTGTTGGGGTGAGCCTTAACTTCATAGAAAGGGAATTCCAAAATTTTGGGCCTTGATAGGCAATTGTGAATTTTCTAATATTTGTTCTAACATACGGAATTCTGTAATGATTTGCCTGTCTGGTATGATATGCGTGAGCGTTTGAATTTTTTTGGAACATCTTAAGGAATTTTTCTGAAAGCAGTTTATGGTGGACAGAAGACATAAACAGCTGAGATCTAAAGAGCTGGAGTCGCAAGAGAAAATTCACTGTGTATAAAATCGCTTAGCGTGTCGGCAGCATAGAGGGAGAAAAGGAGGAAGGAAGAGGGGAGGGAGTTGGGGGAATGAGAGAGGGCACAAAAATCTTGTTGCTTGAGGCAATATCAAGGCAGGATGCTAGCCTAGTTAATAAAAATTGTAATGTGTTAGAAAAAAAAAACAAAGAAATTTACCCAAGTAGGTTTTTCCTCTTCTTCAATGTTGACGTTAGCATTGATGCATGCTTTATATGTAAATATCAAGGTATGCTGCATGGCTGCTGAGTGAGTGCGGTGGGGGGCTAACGAAAAATACACACAAAAATACACACCTGCGTTATATTTGTATCAGCTCCGTATTCAATGCAGACTTGACAAGCCTGAACCAAGAATAAACAAAGGAGAGGTTGAACTTTACGATAAAGCGAACTTTACAATACATCATAAAGCGATTATTTTGAAAACCGAAACTTTAATTACAGCACAATTAAAATCTTGGCTCTCACTGAAATGATTTGCGTTAGGTCTTTTTGTCATGCAGTAAACTCGGCCATTTCCTGAACTAGTCTACATAGAACCGACCTCAAGTTATGGCTAGCGCTTTTAGTAAATATCGAAGGCATTCAATAAAATGAACGTAGTCTCCGATATATTATGAAAAGCAAATTAAATTGTGTGCAACTTGGTCTGAAGTTGTACGAATGGTTTCAACAATGACCGCCGAGTACGTTGCGGCGAGCTGGAATTGATGTCCCTGTTATGTGATGTCATATCCAAATTACACGAAACGAATCACAGTCTACAATCACCGATTGATCATAGCCAATGGAAACCACTCTTCATCAACTAAACGTTATCATAGTTTTCATCAAGATGCCTCTACATTTGAGCAGCAACCCTGTTAATGAACGTTTGAAATATGCACCACTTTTACTGTAATGTGAATGGCTGTTTCAATTTGCTCTGATTTGTGATTTGTTCATCAGAACATAGCAACTATAGACTAATTTTGGTCTTTTACATACCATGATTAGTTTCCAGACCTGAGATAATCAATTTCCTGATCCCCGAGGGTCTTATTTGAAAACCAATATCCACAAAACATGAACAGTTACATGGCACTTCTTGTTTGCCTCAGAGTAGATACCCCATAGGTTATGCTAGGGAGTACCCCAACCGCCTACC
>JAOBRD020721871.1:0-14326 GCA_027575215.2 Hydrozoanthus sils
TTGATATGGATAGTACATGGTAGCTAAGTAAGCTGTGAGCAAGTATTGATGACGCCAATAAATTTGCTAGAACTGTTGGAAAACACGTCCAAAAGTGCCTATACTTTGTATATACAGGCAATATAGTGTCCCCAAAGTGTCTCGATAAGATACTTTTGCAGCAAAGGTATCTCAATAAGATACTTTCTCGCAGAATGTATCTTGTGGAGGCCTTGATTTTTTGGGGTCGGATTGGGATTGAACGGACGGATTGGGATCGAACACTGTTCAAAACTTTCTGCATTTTGACTGCAACTTCATGTCTGGCTTGCCAGAGACAGTTCTAATCTTTTGCCTTTCCCCTCCCCTACACAGTATAGAATTTGTTTCTATTGTTTTTTCTTATTAAAACAATGAAAAGCCAATCAAATTACACCAACTGCACATACAATTTTACTAACGCAAGGGAGATCATGTAAGTTGAAATTTCGACATCACTTGTAAGTGTTGAACGTCACAGTGGTGGCTCATGAAGAAATTATTTATGACGAGTTTCAGTCAATTTTTGGCGAAAAAGATGAGGGAAATGATGAAATTTTCGATGAAGATGCTTGGCAATTAGATGAAGATATTTTAGCCAGTAATTCAAATGATTTGGAAAAGAAAGAAACTTGTGAGGACAAAGCAGACGAAAATGAATATTATGAATGGAACAAGCACATGCAACCTGACCTTCAAGACCTTGCCTTTTAATGTTTTTCCCACGATAATTCAAGTTCCTATTTGGGAAAATCTTTTGATATTACTTTTCTTTCAAAGTTTATTTGGCGATGATCTCATAGATTTTGTTATCGCGCAAACAAACAGATCGGCAAGTCTGTCGGAACTTCTTTTGAAATGGTGTGACATTTTTGGTTCAATTATTTTAGTACTACAAAAATTTTGTTTTAACTGCAGTTGCCGATTACTTGTCAACAAATATTTTCTTAGAAAATCGAGATGCAAATTGTCAATTTTGTGAATTTGCAAATTCTTGAAAGTTTCTTTCAAGAATGCAAAAAAAAGAAAGCAAGTTCAAACATTTTGAGGATCGCTTGCGAAAGAACTTATGTATGGAAGCAGCTCACTATTCTTAGTTACGTCAGAATTCATTTGCAGCATATCTCAAATCTTGGGAGTTTTCATCAAGGGTCGTAAAAAGTATTTTATTAATTGTAAAAATCTGAAAGAAAAAATCTCCAAAGAGGTAACTAGCACAAATATGTTTTAAGTGCAAACCTCTGCGGAGCATCAGGTTGTTTGGAGTTTTTGTGAAGTTTATGCATGCAGTTCAAAATCTCATTTCTGTCATTTTTAGATGTTGTTTAACCCTTTCACTCCCAGTCCCTAATTTGCACAAACCCCCTTAATCCCAGAGGCAATTTTGGAGTCAAATACAGATGCTAACCCTAAATCAAAACCTGTATGCTCAGTAGATTTTCAGACAACTTGGGAATAAATGAAAGACACAAACTTGTAGCCAGAGTGTTTCTTTGTCTTATCTGATAGATATTAAGCACAAACAAATAAAACTGAAGCGGTAATTGACTTCTAATTTTCAACAACTGAGAATTTTCAAATTTGCCGCCATTACACGAGGACCAATGAATTTGTGTAAAGTGTCGTAAAAACCTTTATGTATTTCAATAATCAAGAAAAGGTTTTTCACAGTACCTCTACAGATTCTACATACATTTCTAACATGTAAATCACAATAAAACACTTTATTACAAAGATTTTTTATTGAAGCTCAGCATCATATAAGGTGAAACATTCGCCTTCACACAAGGGAAGATCATTACATTGTTGACAAACATAATTTGTCCTAATACCGCTACCCGAAGCAGTTTTCTTACCTTTTTTCTTACAACAAAACACACACATTTATTATTAGGGTGCAGAAGTTGTCTGTGGCTTGTTAGGGGATGTGAAGTTGACAGAGTTTCCAAAGAAGAGCGCTTTCTCAAATTGAAGTTACCGATGAGTGCTTTTCCAAGATTGAGGCGAAATTCGTCCTGTGGCCGCTTTCTACCCTTTACTTACTTCACACTCCAGAACATAAGCATTGCAGGCTGCAACATTAAAAACATATCAGAAAAGATACTTGTACCATTTTCTTGATTGGCGTCCTATGTAATGATAACTTCGAAGTTGGTCTGTTCGATCTACGCCCCCCATATTTTTTGTGTAGACATCGGAAACATGCGGCTTTATAATGTCTGTTTCTGTCCCACTTACCTTTCTCCTGATGATTCTTGAGGGCTCATTTGGCGAAACATTCTTTGAAAGGACAGCCATATCTCTCTTATCATGCCACTTGGTGAAAATAATTGTCCCCTTTTGAGCTTGCTTCAATTCTCCGGCTCGTGAGAGCGTCTTTTTTGCAGATGGCGGCATTCCTCTGCGGTTACAACAGTCAAACATGCATAGGTATTCTGAAGAAGCAAATGTTCTAGAAGAATAGGAGTCGAAAAAAAATTATCAAAAAAAACATGACGATTCTAATTTAGGTAAGGACGGACCATATTCATTACCACATCGTAGCCAAGTCCATGAATTCGATGGCGTCCTTCTTCGCTTCCCAAGTAAACATCAAAATTGACAGCATATCCGTTACTCGAAATGCCAGCCATCCATACTTTAATTCCATACTTGGTCGGCTTCACTGGCATATATTGTCGAAAAGATAACCTTCCCTTGAATGCAACCATGCCTTCATCCACAGCAATGTTTTTTCCAGGACTGTAACAGCGCTGATTGTTCTCAAGAACTGCCAAAAGAATCGGTCAAATCTTGTAAATACGATCGTAGTTTGCAACCCCATGTGCCGGCATTGCGCTCGAGTTTGAAAAATGGAGAAACTGCGATATTTCTTCAAATCTATTTCTTGCCATAACATTCTTAATTGCTGAACTACCTAAAAATGGCTCATTGGACCAGTAATCGCAGACTTTAGGCAAAACATTGAGACCCATAATAACACACATTCCGAAGTAGGCCTTTAGTTCGGAAACGCTTACCTTCTTCCACTGCTCAACTCGTTGTTTTTCAGCTAAACTTACCTGTGCAAATCTGTTCGTTTCTTAAACTATTAAATCTAAAGTTCTATCACCGAAAACTGCTAAGAAATATTTGTCCGCTTTGGCATCATTTTCGAAATTTATTTTCGCCCCTGAGTGACCGGAAAACTCGTTCACAACAAAATGGCTCAGCTGAGTGCACCATGCGTCGTCTTCTATTTAATCTTCTCCGTCTTCTTCGCTGTCTCTATCACTTGTTTCTTCATCACTACCACTGTCATCAGGTTGTGGAAAACCTTCAAAATCAATGTCCGAATCTTCCTCGTCTGAATAGCCAAATAAAGCTCTGTATTCCTCTTCGGAAATTTCAGATCCCAGTGCTAACGCCATGTTTATTGTTGTAATCAGTGAAGCGAGCATGGGTTCAAAATTTGTTAGCTATAGCTCCCTCGGGAAAAGTTGTTTCTATGTGCAGTTTCTTTATTCTGATTGGTTAATTCCCTGTAACAACAAACAGTTCTTTGTAGAGCAATTTTTACTTTACAGGGGAGGGTAAAAGGCAAAATATGTTGCACATATTTTGAGGGTGTTTGCGGGCATTCTGGGAAAAACAAGAAATTTTTCTGCGGGCGTTTGCGGGCGCTCTGGGAGTGAAAAGGTTAAACACTTATATTTTCAAACACTTTTTTTTAGCGTAGCTTAACATCTGAATCTATTTTAAAATTATTTTTTTACAAATAAATTCAAAACTTTGAGATTTCGTTTGACACAACAAGCAAAAATGTTGAAATATATTACAAACCTATTCTGTACGAAAATAATTTTTTCGCTGTTTTGATATATTTTGTAACAAAAAAATGAAAATCTAATAAAATAACTTCTTAGCTATTGATTTATGTGTTTCTCACTGCTTCAAGCACAACCAAATTCTACTGCGCATACATGTTTTGGTCTCAAAATGTTCAGCTGTCAAAGGGTGAATGCTAGTAAGGCTAATCCAGTACCGTAACAGTGTCTGAAGGTTTAGGAATTAACTCTATCTTGTTTGTGGATGTTCCTGAAATAGGGTTTGGAAGCAGACAGCCTGAGAGTTGAACCACTGGGTTTTGATGCCAACGGTAATACTTTTTGGTACTTTTATGGGACTCGTCTTTACAAAGAACGAAATCAGGATTCCGTTGAAAAAGAAAAACGGGAAAAGAAAAGAGCAAGAAAGAAGAAAAAGTTGCTTCTGAAGAAAAAGAAACAAAAGGGAAAGCTGAAAAAGAAAAAGAAGAAATTTGAAAGCTCATCTGATGAGTCAGCATCTGGTTCTGACAGCAGGTATATTGTTATATATTGGGGTCAGTAGGAGCTGGCAACCAGAGAGTTTCACTGCCTACTTTCTGTATCAATCATACATTAATTTTTTTAAGTTCCTTGAGTTTCTTGCTGACCCCCCCTAGGGATACAGCCGCCTACTTTAATATGGTCTGCCGTCTACTTCAAAACTTGTTGAAACCCCTGTATATTGTATAGTAAATTGAACTCTTCTGGATGAGTGTACTTATCAGAGACAGGTGTAAAGTATTACCACTCTTTCCAGAGCAGCTTAGATCACATGAAATAATCACACAGGACCTATGGAACAAGATTTCAATGAAATTATGTTTTGTAATGACCAGAATATGAATGCTATAACTCAAAGAAATTACAAGTAATTTTTTTAGTCACAAAGAAGTAACTTAAGGTAAAGAAATGCATCAATTGAGCAAATTCCAAAATTCACGGCCACACTTGAAAAATCAATTTTGCCAAAACTTTGTGGTTTGGCAGGGTATTACATCCATAGAATTGCCACATACTTTGTTGCTTCAAATATCTTCTTATTTCCAAGAAAATCATTAAAAACGAAAACCATCTGAAAACCACCATAATCTTTATTGCCGCTAAATTTTAGCCTAAGTTTAATGGGCTCGTACCGTAAAATTATGAATCCATTTGCTCCTATTCTTAAAACAAGGAACTCTTTCTTTGTTGTTTGTACAACTTTGAACTGGGTTTATTATTTTTTGGTATTTGAAAACCTGTTTATATTTTGGCCTATTTTCTTATGGCAAAAAAGTGCCCTTTACAAAACGCTTGATAGTGAGTGTGCTAAACCTTGAAATGACATAAAATGCATTCCAGTGAATTGCAAATAAATATCCTTTTGAAGAATCAAAACATATCTTTGGACATATGTTTGAGCGTAACTACGCTGCCACAAATTTGATTGAAATCACATGTTTGACCTCCAACAGTCAGCATGGTGGCTAAAAACAGCATTGACAAAGTTGTTCCAAAACAAAGTTCCCTTCTCAGTTATAATAATTTCTTCAAGACTCTTACCTCTGTTGTTACAAATTGTAACCATTGCTGTGATATATCCATTGAATGACATCTCTTGATAGTTATGTAAGTTCAAAAGTCTTTTGTAAGGAAGACAGTTGACAGTTTCTAATGTTTTCCAACTCTGGCTTCCCTTTTCAGCAGTGATGACTCAGACAGTTTAGATGATGGGAAAGACTCGTCAGACTCTCAGGCTGAACCTCTTCCAGGGTGGAGCTTAGTGTGTTCAACAGTGAGAGAGTGGGAAGAGTTGACAGAGTCATTCAGGGGGAGCAAGAACCGTGATGAAAGAGCTCTCTACGACACCCTGTCAATGGACTTTGTTTCAGAAATAACTCAGATGATAGAGGCCAAAGTAAGTTGTCTTTAAAGGACAGTCTGCTCTTCTTCCAGCATATTAATAGTGTATAGTAGACACCTCCTTGAATATGCTCATCTATAGATCTAAATTGTTGAACTAACTCCAGCCCCTCTATTTATTTTGTGTAATGTGTAAAGATTAAGACTAGTTTTATGAAATCTGTTCAGTGATTGGTCAGAAAGTAAAACAAGAGATAACTCCAAAATCAACACTAGTGTTATGTCAAATATAACATCAAGTACTAAGTAGTTTGATTCTCAACAGGAAAAGGCTCTGCAAAAGAAGTTAATGATGGAAATGAACCCTCGTCGAACCTCAGAGAGAATTGCACTTAAGGCTTCTGTGAAAGAAGAGGAAGAAAAGCTGGAAGAGATTGAGCGGCAGAAGGAGAAAGAACGCCAGGCAGAAATAAAAAAGAAAGAAGATGAAGAGAAACAAAAAGAGAAACAAAGGCTGGCAGAAAAGCGACAAAGAGGTGTTAACAATTTAACTAGAATTTGCTTTGTATTTTAAATAATGGCTTCTTGTTTACTAATTGTAATTGATTTAATTTCAAAATGAAGAGATTGAAGTAAGAAAATGAATAAACAGATAATTGAATAAATAAGTAAATGCTTTTTGATGATTCAGTTCTGCATCACACTTGAACAAACAAAGCAAAACACAGAAAAGTATGTGGAAGCATAATTATAGACCCTATGCATAAATGGAGGTAACTTAAGGTTACAGGATAAGAAAAAAAGCAATTTTTGTCATTTTTTGGGTAATTCTATGTTTGCATACTTTTATGCAAATACTAACTAAATATGGAAATTTCATTTTGATAACATTTAAACTTTCAGAGTTATTGTAAAACAAAATTTACTCCTAAATTATTCCCAGGAAACTTGATTTTACAGTGGTTACAAATGTCAACAGGTGTTAATGGTTGTTTTCTTTTGATGACCTTACCAGGATATGTTAATTAATTACATTTGAATACTATTTCACAACTAACTTTAGTTTTGAAGTTTGACTTTCTTTGGCTTCGTACTTTACTAAACTGTTTTTAAAAAACATGAAAAGACAAAATAAAGTTCAAGCCCTTTTTGCTCTTCTGGAAGAAAAAAAAAGAAATGTGTCCTCAAACTTCTCAGACAAGAAAAGAAAAGAACTTGCAACTTCCAACCGTGGGTCTTGCTATGATCAAGATTATCAAGAGCAGCAATGGCCTGGCATGTTTGAAGACGCTTCGGACAGCCCCACTAGCAAATCCAAAAACAAAATAGGTTAAAGTAAGACAACGCTCAAGAGTAGTAATGAAGATTTCTGTGAAAATAGTACTTCAGAGTGGATAATGATGGCAACACAACAGCTGATTACTGCCATCTTCTATATTTTCAAACATGGGACAATGCTGCCACATTTTTCCTTTTGCCCATTCTGATACAATAACTATGCATTTGTCCTGGAAAAAAATTATAAACTTACAGTACAGCATGCAAAGTACATAGACATAAAACAGAAAACTTCATCTGGTTTCATTCAAACTTGCCCAAATTTTCACAGCTCATTTACAATAGCCGGATGTTCAAAAGGGTGTCAGGAATTTTTCTGTTATTGTTTAATAATAGAGATATCCTTGAGTCAGTATGTGATTAACTCATTTTCAGTCAAATATAAACCACTTAGAAGCTTGAAAACTCCCAACACCCGTTTTAAGTATGGATATTTATTATTATGAAAATCACATTCTGACAGCTATCAGTCAAAACAGATGCGAGAGTTAACATTTGGGAGAGAAGAGGTACTTTTGCAGATTTGACTTTGAAATAGGAAAAAGAGTAAACTTTTCTGAATTCTACAAACAAAGCTATAATCTACATCTTTTTGGCTCTAGAAAGGGCTGCACTTTCAAGAGAAATCATTTAAATGATATGCGCAAATGCAAATTTTGCCAAACACACCACTATCCTATCCTGTAACCTTAAGTGTTGTTTTATCTACATTCAAATTAGTACACTTAACGAATTGCCAAAATTGCCTGATGAGTGTGGCCATTTTTTGACCATAGGAAACAGGTCTGTATCAATTAAAAGCAAGGAATCACTTGTAAAGACTGGACTTCATTTACTATTATAAATTATCTAATATTTACGTCTGTATATAAAAGTAAATTACACTTAGGATTAGAAAATCATAATGTTCATCACAAGAGAAGAGAGGCAAATCAAGAAGTCTCTCAAAGCAGATGACAGTTTTTTAGTCATAAAGCTGACAAAGGTTATTGCAACTGTATTAGCCAACATACAGCAACCAATCAAACAAATTATAAGCTCAGAGGCAAGAACACAGGCTAAACCAACAATGAAGGGTCTAGTGCAAAAATGATGTAAGCGACTTTGTAGAAATGCTAAATTCTCCTAATGGTTATCAAAAGATAACGGATAATGTAGGGAGAAACGACAACTCCATCAAAAGTCGCTTACATCGTGTTTGCACTAGACCCTTCAATTATTACAGACATGAGACCCAATCCAACCTCAAGAACCAAAATGTAGGGATAATGTAGGGAGAAGCAACAACTCCATCAAAAGACACTTACATCGTGTTTGCACTGAACCCTTCAATTATTACAGACATGAGACCCCATCTAACCTCAAGAACCAAAATGGTTTTTTTTACCAAGAAAGTTATAACTACAGTTAAAGTCTCTTATCAGGAAATCAGGTCCTTTGATACATTCCACAATGTAGTTAAAATACACAAGATCCACATAGCTTACTTTTCACCAAACCACTGTGACCTTGGAATTAAAAACTGCAGCAGAGAGTAAGGGTTGAGATTTTGAGTCTTTTAAAGTTGTCAGGTCTGATGAATATTAGGTTAAAAATGGAAGATAGTCCATTGGGATTGATTGTACTCTATATTGATTGTACTCTATATTGATTGTACTCTATATTGATTGTACTCTATATTGATTGTACTCTATATTTGAAGAATGAAACATAGTTGCAGAAAGTATTGCTCAAGAACGTTGTTATATCACCTCTAGTGTTTACATGGATGGCTTAAAAAATTGAATACTTTCAATAAAGAATAATTTTGAGAATTTGTATCTTATCTCAGATTTTCTAATGGATAAGTATGTCCAAATGCTTTTACTGACTTTTTTTCTGATCATATTTTACAGAGCGAGCTGAGAGGGCAAGGGCTCGAGAAGAGAGACAGTGGATGATTGCAAATGGAGAAGAAATTTCTGTGGAATTTGCTGCTAATATACGAAAACATGAGGATACTGATGAGACTAGTCAGGAGGCAGATCAAGAGAAGTTAAAACAACGCGCTTCAGCAGAGTATGTTAATGGTCACTATAGGTAGATATCATAGACAGTGTATACTTACTTCCTACAAGACCATCAAAAGATTTGCACACCTGTCACTACATCAGTCCTATAAAATTAATGTATATGTAGTTTTGATAGCTTTTTACGAGAGTTTACAGGCATGGTGAGTAGTTTGGTGCACAGATCAGGGCTCAAAGCTTGATTTTGGTTTTGGCTGCATGAATGGTACCAAGACAAAATTTCCAGGTGTACTGCCACAATTTTCGGAGCACAGCTTAACCCTTTCATCACCACAGGCCACTTTTGCGGCTTGCAAGGAACAGTGCCCCAAACCCCCAGCCACAGGCTGCAAAAGCGGCTGAGACAAGCAGATGTAAACAAATGATTCAAACTGAGGCTTTTAGCTATAGGGGGTCTTGGTACTGAGCAATTGGCTTGGGGGTAATTCAAACAAAATTTTCCAAAGGAAAAATGGCAGATGTTTTATACAAATTTTTGGAGATTTTCAGAGAAAAAAAAATCTATGCCGGGAGTGTGTTAACTGCACATCCATTTACCATTTTTACATTTGACCAAATTGGATTTAAACAGTTAACTTAAACTTTTTTATTGAGAAAGCTGAGAAACATTGTTTTTCAAAGTGGATAGAATTATTTTTATCATTGTTCTTAGCTTATTGAGAAAGTTAAGAACAATGTTTGCCAAAACAAATAGAACTACGCTCGACTTAAAGTTGAATTTAAAAGAAGGATTGTAATACAAGAATACACTTTTGCTTGCTGACACAAGAAGGTGAAAACATAATTTTTACGTGGTTATCTGGAAAAATTTTGAATGCTTGTTTTATTTTGCTGGTCAGCAACTTTGTATTTGAATGGAGTTGTTGTATAGTATGTATAAGTTCATGACAAAATTGAAAAATTGTTTTTGAGAATAAAATCTCAAAGTGCTAGTAGCGAAGGTGTGGTTTGTTTGCCTGCCTGGTGGCACTTGGCCGTGGGTTGATCACTGTCACTGTACATATTTATCCATTTTGTTATTTTATCTTGTCTGAAAAAACTATTTTTGTGAAGCCACCACAAAACATAAAATAGAATTAATTTTGTTAACTGTATCTGTTTTGCAGTGTAGTTTTATGTTGTCAGATCTCTTGTTTACAAGTTTAAAAGTGAAACTAATTTTGAAAGTATTTAGCATATGAGATTTCGCAGATGAGATTTCACTTGCTTTTTGTCAATATTTTCTCATTTTCTTCCTTGTTTACAACTATGGAAAAAGTGTTTGGCTTATTTTCTAATAATATTTTGATGATCGATAGTGATAGCAAGTTTTAGTGAGCGAGATTCAGTTTCAGAATGAGATGTTGACGATGATGAATTTGCTAGTTAGGACTCAACAGCAACAGTATTTTGAAATCTATTTCCCGCAGACACATCAACTGGAGCCAACAAGAATTTGCTATGAACTTTATAACATGTTTAATTTAGAAACTGAGCCGACTTGCAACCTTACTGAGAGTAGGAAAACCCTTAAATTTTTAAGGCTTTCTTTACCAACAAGCTGTTGGAAAAATTTGTAAATTTTGTGAACAAAAATGCAGAGGTCAATAAGGTGTACGTATAAATGTTGGTGAGCTCCAAACTCATGAAATATTTCTTGCGGTTTTCATTAATTACTACAATTAATCAAATAGCCGTTATGTGGAGAGATGAAAGGATCTTTTAATAGTGTAGTAGAGACAAGTTTCTTTTCCTGTCCAGAGACATGTTTGGAAAATTTTGTTTTTTGAAAGAAAATTAACTGATCTTTAAAGTTAAAACAACTTGCTCATAGTGAAAATGTGTCCTTCACTTTTCATTCTATGCCGAAGTGAATGTACTCACTTTGGAAATGACATTTGAAAATAAGCAGGGTTGTGGGCACTGGTGTGATGTATTAAGTTTAGTTCTCCAAATCATATAAGAAAAGGAAACTTGAAGAAATTTGTTTCAAACCTTATTTCTAGCAGCTGATTAATTTTTTGAAAATTTTATTTGTGTTACGAGTCAAGTCTAACAAGTGCTTTTTTTACAGTGGGGAGGACCGTGATGAAGACCTCTACACTGGCATGTACAAATGTAAGTTAACAAGACTAGTGAGCTCAATGTAGAGATGATTGCCAGCCTGTTTATCACCAGTCCCCATTAGTTTCTCTGGACCCCTAGTCTGAAACTTCCTTAGAACTCTTTCAACCCCAAATGTATCAAATAGTGTGTTGCTAAAATCTCTATCTAGAACCCAAAGTTTTTGAAATACCAGCTTAGGAGATGTTTGCTTTTCAACTTTAGTAGCTGAGCTGTGTTTGGTCAATTCCCATTTTCTCTTTAAAAATGGCTTATTTTGATTTTGTATATACAAGTTTTTGTAAGAAGTTAGATGTTGACAAACAGGCCAGGGCCCAAAGTGGTTAGTAATTTAACTCTGTGTAATGAACATACTTTGATGTAAAACATTGTACCTCACTTTCTCGTAACTTTGTTGGAAAACTTCCCAAGTGCAAACTCATATACCAGTCCAGAAGCATGTGGTTACCTCTGACTAATGTGCCATGTCTTACTAGCCAGAACAAAAATCAAGTTTGGAACTGGCTATTAAACCTGTACCCAAGCACATTATTGTTCCATTATGATTACTGTTGCTGCTTGATCATTTCACTGGCTTGCAGCAACTAAAGCTTTTTGCAACAATAACGGGGTTTTTTTTGTCACTGAATCAATCAAATTGCTCATTATGTTAGACATGTCATAATGCAGACATGTATCTTAATACTAGTCATAAGATCAGCAGTTTATTGTACAAAATAACATTGTACTCCTAGTGCTGGATACCTTGAAGAAGCACAGCCAGGCCTGGCCCTTCCTAGAGCCAGTGGACGAGTCCTATGCTCCCCAGTATCATGAGATTATTGAGGTACACAAAGTGAAATAAGTACACAGTCTGATCTTCGTGTTCAGACAACAGGGTTTACTTAGAAATAATCTTTAGCAAAAGGTTGCTGAACAAACTAACATTTTATCAGTCAAGTTATTGCTTCATGCAAAACTATAGTTGCCATTTTGTTTAGTTCAAAATGGTGACAATGATTTAATTTGCATGAAAAAGAAAAGTAGTTTTCATCTTCCTCTTGCCTTATGTGCATGTAATGCTTATGAATTTTAATAGCTTTAATTTTTATTTATTTTCATACTGTGAAAACTTATTTTATCTTATTCGGAGCAACTTATTAACAGGCTGCAATCGATCAGTGCTCAAGCAAATACAGCTGCCAAATGTTTCAACTTTAATTCTTGTTAAATAAGTTTCAAAGTTAATAATAATTTATGTTTTTATTGTTTTCAGCATCCTATGGATCTTTCAACTATTGAACAGAAACTGGATGACAGTAAATATTTCTCCTTAGATGAGGTAGGTATAACATTGACTTGATAATAATTATAGTGTTAATGGTGATGGAGATGACTGCTGTAACAACGCTACATGAAATTCCAACCCTTAATGAAATAAAAGTCAATGCTAAGCGAAATACCAACTCTAAATGAAATAAAAACCAGTGCTAAATGAAACAAGTTGTCAGTGCTAAAAGAAATAAATGACTCCCCCTAAATGAAATAAAATACGAAACTTGGCCACTGTCCACAATATTGACACAAATATAATGAAATATTCTTGAGTTGTTGCCTTTTTCCATCATTCTCTGGTGTTTTGGATTGGTTTCATTATGAATCACTTGATCGAGGAAGGCGAGTTTGATTAATTATTTAATTTGCCACACTTTATGCTAAATTAGTTTTAAAACTGTTTGGTGCAGCAGTGAGTAAGTACAACAAGAGCTAAATTCATGATCATCTTATAAAAAGTTGATAGCTTTAATCTTTGCCATAGTTAGTTCTAAAAGTTTAAAAGGCAAACTGTTTCAGTTTCTATTATTTGCTCTGCCAAAGGGCAATCGCTCAAAACTTCAGCTTCTTTTTAACTTCCTAAGTGAAGATAACGCATATCATCTTTTTGTAAAATGATCGTGATATTAGCTACCATGTTGATGTGCCACACTCAACAGTTTCCTGACATATTACTTTGGATCTCACTTGATTGACTCGCAAGTCATTCATACTCATTATCTGCAAGTATGCATGAACCTCATAAATATTCCAAAAATCTAACTCACGGGTCATAGGTTGTACTTGGTGCTCCTACTTGCAAGTGGAGGCTGTATTACTCGCAGGTGGTATAACTGTAAATTTAAAAAGGTTAAAAATGCCATGATAGAAGAACTTGAATATTACCATTTTGTTAGAAATATGTTTGTTTGAGCTTCGTGAATTTTTTTTAATGAATTATGTTCATTCATGATTCAACAGTTCTCAATTTTTCATAGTAAATGTCTGATGTTTTTGTTTTCTGTACAAAAGTTAATTTGCTTTAAGCCAGTGCTTAAATCCTAATAATAGTGAGTAAATTGACTCTGATTAATTTGCTTGAAATACAGAATGCAATTTGGCCGAGGTCTTGGTTAAAGTTGTATAAAATAAGTTCTCTTTGAAAAAAGTGACCTCCCTGAAGTGATTTGAACCCATCTTTGTTTAGTAAAACCACAGCACTAGCCTTTTAGACCCCATCCATGAGAACCGGATAATTTTGAACCGCATGTATTTTTGTGTGAATCGGCCTTCCATCTTCACAAAACCAGTGAATCCCTTCACCAAAACCACATTTTTTTAAAACAGCTCTCCAGAGTGAATTCGTGTTGGCCACTGATGTCATGAAATCGGTCCAGGCAGCTATGAAAACTAAGTATTAATTCAAAATGGCAGATAAAAACCTCGTGTTGACAACTTTGTTCTAGGTCAAGACCCTGCCCACACGGATCAGCACAAAACATGTGGGGTTTACAAAATATCTGGATTTGTGTGGAAGAGGTCTTAATTGAATGGAGTAGTTGTTAAAGATAACAATGTTATTGTTGGTAACCATAAGTAACAAAATAGTAGCATTAACTATACCTGTGTTATTCAGTTGACATCAATTAGCTTTGGCAGATTGAAAGTTGGTGTTTACTGAATCATGTAATTAAGCTTTCCATTGATCTTTTTTTTTTTGCAGTTCACAGCTGATATGAAGTTGATGTTTGATAACTGTCATGAGTACAATGGACCTGATAGCAGTAAGTTGATGTTTGATAACTGTCATGAGTA
>JAOBRD020721978.1:0-14324 GCA_027575215.2 Hydrozoanthus sils
CGTTACTGTGACCATGACTGATCGTTACTGGGACCATGACTGTGACGGTTACTTGGACCATGACTGTGACTGTTACTGGAACCACGACTTTGACCGTTACTGGGACCTTGACTGTGACCGTTACTGGGACCATGACTGTGACCGTTACTGGGACCATAACTGTGACCGTTACTGGGACCATGACTGTGACCGTTATGGGACCATGACTGCGATCGTTACTGGGACCGTTACTGGGACCTTGTTTGCGACCGTCACCGGCACAATGACTGTGACTGAAAAACGTTTTTAATTTAAAAGGTGATGCCAGCCAAAAATTCGCCCTAACTATTTGTAGAACTTTTTGTTTTGAGTACTCTGTCTCTAACATTCACTTGTGTTCGTTGTAATGCCAATAGGGATGGAAAATCACCGGAGTGTCCTGTTCGACAGAACACGCTGCAGAATACTTTCTTACAACTTTTATCACAGAAAACCTCGTAACTTATAGATGCCAGTGTGTCGGTAACTCAAAACATACAAACGATGGTGGTCATGCCGCTTTGAAGTGCTTCATGCACCTGTGGATGTGTCCAGTCATAATGTAACAGTAAAAAACTACAACCCAGGAGAATCCCTTTTTAAGCACCGGTGGATATGCCAGTTTTAATGTAAATAAAGTAATACAACAACGTACACCTTACCACACCAGTAGGAACACTTACCTTAAATGTACCACGCATCACCTGTTTGTATAACAAAGCTTAATCCAGCAGTATGACTGGAACACTTGCTTCACCACACCAGGGGGAACACTTACCTTGAAATGTACCATGCACCTGTTTGTATAACCATTCTTGATCTAGCAGTAAGACTGAAACAATTGCTTCACCACATCAGGAGGAAAACTTACCTTGGAATGTACCACGCACCAGTTTGTATAACAAAGCTTAATCCAGCAGTATGACTGGAACACTTGCTTCACCACACCAGGGGGAACACTTACCTTGAAATGTACCATGCACCTGTTTGTATAACCATTCTTGATCTAGCAGTAAGACTGAAACAATTGCTTCACCACACCAGGGGGAACACTTACCTTGAAATGTACCACGCACCTGTTTGTATAACAAAGCTTAATCCAGCAGTATGACTGGAACACTTGCTTAACCACACCAGGGGGAACACTTACCTTGAAATGTACCACGCACCAGTTTGTATAACAAAGCTTAATCCAGCAGTATGACTGGAACACTTGCTTCATCACACCAGGGGGAACACTTACCTTGAAATGTACCATGCACCTGTTTGTATAACCATTCTTAATCGAGCAGTAAGACTGAAACACTTGCTTCACTACACCAGTAGGAACACTTATCTTGGAATGTACCACGCATTTGTTTTTATAACAAGTCTTGATATAGCAGTAAGACTGAAATACTTGCTTCACTACCTGGGGTACATCGAAACGTACCAACAACATGTGGTTGTTACCAGTACAAAAACACACATTTCAACAGTCTGAGAAGAACCATTGCTGTGAAAAACCTTCATGGAACAATCTAGATAGTTTTGATCAGCTGTTGCACCGTCACACAAACTTCATCAAACTCACAGAACTTCCTGCTGAAAAGAAGTTATTTTCATGCATCTTTGGTTCTACCCAGTCATCACATAATATTACTCCATAACTCATAGTTCTAAACAAACGTAGTTGTGGAATTGGTGGGTGGGCAACAACAATAATAACAAGAACAACAATCTTTTGTTTCTCACCTTGAGTATAGCTGAATTATAGTTGACAAATATTTAAAACTACATAACAAGGTACTGAATACCCGGAATAACAATAAGGGGCCATACTAGCCGGGCAGCCACTACACATTTCTAATTGTAAATGTTTAAATCAGTGCAAAAATATAAATATTGTCAAATGATAATAATGAAAACATGGGTGGGTCAAGAGAGCTTACCATTTTGTTTGTTTTTTTTCTTCATTTAAAGTTGCTGAGTGAACGGATGAATGGCTGGGTGAAATTCTTGTCATTATAATGATTTAAATTTGTAAATAGAATAATTTGTGAATGGTTAATTTGTGAATAAATAAGTGTCTCATTGAAAGAAGTTATTTTTCGAACTAAGGCTTTATACCGTCTTATGTTATTATTTGATTGGGTTATACTTAAATACTTTTGTTTCACCGTAAAAGAAATTGAAAACCATCAAAAAAAGGACCCGCGCTATAAAAGGAATAACTCCTTCTATATCTGACACCATTCAAAATTCAAAGTTTGGACCAAGCGGCTTCTTAACTTCTCTCTGTGCAATCAAAATAAAGAAATTCATAACCGCTAAAAGTTAAAAATTCTTATTCTTTTTTTTATTCTTCCACACAGTAATGGTAATACGCAAGTGAAGTTCGTTTCGTTATTTCCTCGTTTTATAAGAAACTTCTTCATATTCCGGAGAAATTTTGTACGTTTTTCGACAAGATTGTCACAACTCCTACAAGTTTCGCTCATTAGAAAACTTCTTTTGTCACTGAAAACTTCGTGTACTTAATGCTAGTATTTCTTTTTACTACTCCAGTATATTATGTTTCGTTATAATTTCCCTCTGTTTGAAACATAATTCAACAATACTACTTTTGACTCTGAAAGAATTAGTTATTCTATTATTACATGAAACAATAGTCCATTTATTTCATGCCATGTTTTTTCGGAGGTTGAGTGACAACTGAAGGTGACGTCAGCACCTGGTTAGCGCGGTACCCTGTTAAAGCTTTTGACTGTCACTACAGGCTTGTTCACAATGATGCAGCCATACTCTCGTGGGATTTTTAACACGTGACTGCGGAATGTGGTACCAGGTATGGGGTAGTTAGGCTCGACCTTGGTCACGATTCAGGTCCAACTTGTTGATTCTGCATTATGTCCCACACCTGGGACCACCTTTTGTAGTCACGTGTGTCAAAGGTTAAAAGACCAACGACAACGTGACTGCACCATTGTGAACAAGACTGTCAGTAGTGACAGTCCAAACTTAATGGTTCTCAATTTTTTATGCTTTCAAACAAATATTTCAAAACCTTTATAACCTATCATCTACTATCATATAATTATATAGTATCAAAAATTGCAGCAATATACAGCTTCAAGCGAGGCCTTTCCATTGCAAATGGGGAATAATCGAGTTTCACCGATATTTGAGCACCAACAAGGACCACATTAATTCACTCAAAGAAAAGAAAAAAAACGCAGGGTTCGAACCAACGACCTACGAAACAGATCTACGTCCCTCTAACCAATTGAGCTACGGGGCCAGCTTGGAGTTTGGTCGTCTAATTTAAAGACAATACAGTTCGGCCTGAGCTTTATAGAAATAACCATAGAATACTGCTATCCTTCATGCAGTGACATATGCCGTAAACACATCATATATAGATTCAAGTAAGGCCTTCCACTGGAACGGGAATAATCAAAGTTTCGCTGATCTACAGCATCAACAGAGAACCTCATAAACTGGCTACACAAAGAAAAGAGAAAAATCTCTGACCTCGGTGGGATTCGAGTCCACGACTAACGAAATAGATCTAGTCGCTCTAACCAACCGAGCTACGGGGCCAGCTGGGAGTTGGATTTAAGGACAGTGACAACTCGGCCGAGCTTTATAGAAATAATCTTAGGATACTGCTATCTTTCAGTGGCATATGTGTAAAAACAACATATGTAGATTCAAGTAGGGCCTTACCTTTTGAACGCGGTGTAATCCGAGTTCGGCAAACACTATCAATTTTTCAAGAAAATTTTAAGCCCATCTTTTTTGTTAAGAGTCAATTATGCGTCGTTTGATTTATTTTTATGCTCTCTGCCTGTGAAAAAACTCTTCTTGTGAAATTTCTTGAGAGAGGCAAAGATTTGCCTCTAGCATTTTTTATGGGCAACCATGCGGTCTTCCAACAAAATCACATTTTACAATCACAATCACATTTTTGTACAGATTTGTTGTATGACTCCATCCATATGTTTGTTTGTTTGTCAAAAACTTCAACGGGATTGGATGTAAAGTATACGATTCTACTGTTTTCCAATATAAAGATTTTGTTTTGTCAAAATCAAAGTGTCTTGTATAATCGCGCTAATTTTCTTGAAAAAATAACACATACCTTCAGTATCGCGTTAATTTTCTAGATTGAAAACGTTGCCCCTTCAAACCCTGTTAACTTTACCTCGACGTTAATATTCTTGTGCGTTAAATAAGTGAAATCGACATTTTATGTTATAAGGTATATATATTGCCCGAGAAATGAACAACAGACCAACAGTCAAAGCTCTTAAGAAGGGAACTGTGAAATTTTAACTGAGGACAATCTATTAGCCAACATGCAGCATTTTTCTCCGATTTATCAGCTAGCCTGAAAGGGATACTTATTATCTAATCCTTCAAGGAAAATGACGGCCCACGATTTAGAGTTTGTTTGAGATTTTCTGGTGTTGCTTTTGAGACCAGAATTTCATTTAATTCTTTGCGCGATAAGGGTAAATGAAAAAATAACGGCCCATGAACTAGTGATGATTACCTGATATTTTCGGGCGTCGCCTTGGAAACCAGGATCCGGTTGTAAGACCGATCGACCCTAACCATGGTTTATGTTTTTTTTTTCTTGGCTTTGTTTTTAACCCATGCTTGTGTTTCTTAAAATCTGTTAACTGACTTGCCTTGGAAATTTGCGAATAACATATTTGTATTTGAAATTCTGAGCAGCGTTTGTAAGCTAAGCCAATTTTTCATGTTAAAGATATGTTAATTTATCTGGGGTTTGATCATTCTTTATACTATAAAGTCATCTGTCATTTCATTTTTTTTTTGTTTCTTTTATAAAAAAACTAAAAGTTACACCCAAAATAACTTTAGTTATTATTATCCATAAAAATTGGTTATTAAATCGGAAGAGGTATATATCGCTTGACATCACATTGTAACACTTGATGGTTTGGTTTGCTAGACGTGTGTTGATCTTTGGTTAAAAGTAAAGATAAATAAATCTTGTTTACATGTAGACCTTAATTAGATGAATTTTTCTTTATGTAGTTTCCACTCCATTTTTGCAATCATTTTGTAGCTTGGTTATCCCGCGTTTTCTCGAGAGCCACTCGTGGACTCATTGAAACATCCATTCTCGGTTGTGGCGCAAGTTCGTGGACAAGCTTTTTGCGGAATTTTCAAATGACAACTAGGAAAGGTTAACTCGTTGTTCGCTCGGAGCAAAAATTAAACAATTGTGCATAAGAATAATATATTTGATAGCTTGCAGACACATAGAGTTAGGCATATGACGTTTATCTATTGTTTTAAGACAAAACAAACGAAAAGTCGAAATAATACTTTCATTGGTAGCGCCGTTAGGTGTGTTGATCAATACTCCATGTCTTTATTTTTATGGTTAAACTCATAATATTGGTGCGATACTTTCGTACACAACAATACTCATAAAGACGTTTCTTGCTGTGATATCGATAGCAATATTTCCTTAGCAACTATCACCATGGAAGATGAAAATATACAAAGCAGATATATAAACTTTATAAGCGGAGCAAATCTAGTAGCTAAAAATGAACTGGCTTCCTCTTATGCCATATCACCAAACATACGTCGATTGACGTTTTCATAGCCCCGTATTATTAGACTCTTTGAAATTAAATGAGTTATTTTTAACAGGCAACGAAAGTGCCTTGAGCTTAGACACAATATATATTTTGACAAAAGTTTGTTTGATAAGGAAATATATACATGGAAAAATTCTTCTAGCCATGAAAATATATATCCATAACGAATACATCTACTTAAAAACAGAGAATTTTCGAAACTTCAAGATTTGTTTATCTTTAGAGTATGGATTAAAAGCGTTTTCGTTCATGATGTACTTTGTACAACATGCTTTATTCTAATTGCAACCAGCAAATCGCTTGATGAGAATTGTTCGAGTGACAAAGAGAATTTGGCTATGCTCGACAGAACCAGACTTCAACGTTCATATATTTTGCCACACGCAACGAGTAATTAACTTTGTACCAGTACAAAAGGAGATTTAAGTTAAGTTTCCAGAAAATAATCTATACATATTGAGCTTGAATAAAGTTAATTTGACAACCACAAATGTTGAATGTAATATTGCAACGACAAAACACCGGGCGATTTTGCAACTCATTTGCATAACGCAAAGAAATAACAAACAGCGCGAATCAAAATTTTATGATGAGTGTGAGGCGATAACAAAGACGAGATAATTCTCATTTAGCAGTTCTGCTTTAAAGTAAATATGTTTGTTCTGAATACCAACGACGTTTGTGTAAAGATTGTCAAGTTGTCTGTCAGTACTTTTGAAAAACTACCGAGTTGTTTGTGAAACGTAAACAACTATTGTCGACGTAAGCATTAAGTGCAATTACGTATTCAGATTCTGCTAAAAAAAGAGGTTTATTTTTCTTCGCTCATTTATATGTGCATATTTTAAATCAAATCTAAACGAATGTCGAGTCGAGCCTAACGAACTCATTCTTCTCCTTCATTTTAGCATGAAAGGAAATGCAAGGACCTGAAACAGTTCATCATCGCACAAACTTGATTCCTCACTTGGACAGCGCCGAAACAAGAAGAGGTATGGGCAAGTCAAATCAGAAAAGCCACCTTGATACAGAAACAGAGCGCAGCAGACAAGACAATTCAAGGGAAGAAGATTTCAAAGCCAGAAAACAGAGGAAAGAGTTGCATCTAATGAAGATGTCTCAAGAATGGGACGCGCGTAGACAGAAGCGACGACTCGACCGTCAGAAATGGCTTGAAGAACGAAAAACACAAAATCTACCAATCTGGAAAAAAGTGGGGAACTTAAGAGTTCAAGTCAATGATGATCAGGGTGGCCAAATTATGCGTGACGGCGACGACGACAACCGCCGAGACGTTTATTCAGATTTTTCGGAAACACATTTAAATACTCTAGCCAAATTCGCACAGGCTGATAACTTCATGAGTGACGAAGGTATGAAAACACAACAAACGATACATCAGGTCGCAGGCAACAAACAAAAAATAGCTGAAACGAGCGCTTTTTTAAACGAAGACGGAACAGAAAAAAACCGCGAGCCCACTGAACTGCCAAAAAATGTTTCATTTGTCAGGATAAAAGACGAACTTCAAGACGTAACAAATGAAAAAATTAGCGATTTGGAAAAAACTGAAACACCTCCGAAGTCAACTCCAGACAGCACCACAGTGTCGATACAGGTAAATTACTCACTAATTTAAAATCAGCACAACTGCTTAAAATTCCCATATTCGCATCGAGTCGACTTCGTTTTCTTTTTATGGCCGTTTCTGTTCATAAAATGGGTAGATAATTTGCATATTACATAGAATGTTATAAACAACTAACAAAAGATCATTTTAGAAGAAACCAGACCAGTAGGTTTTTCAGTCTCTTTTGAGAAAAGATACGGCATTATTTTCTTTTGCGAAACATATGTGTTATGTTTTGTGTTTAATATTCAAATTCTTGTTCACTGACGGATAAACACGTGCGGACAATGTGCACAGAAATTATTAAACTTTCAACACTTCAATGAAGTGGACAGGAAAGTTTTAATGCTAATAAAATTAAAAGAAAGGAAGGCAAAGAAAATTCTATTTATAGCGGGTAATATAAATTAAAAGAACTCTAGTAATTAGAAACGTCATGGTACCGCTCAAAGGGGTAATATTTCACACAACATATTAATCTGTATTCGTAATTTGCGATTCAATTGAAGAGAAAAATTGAATTGAATTTGAAAGTGTTGACGAGCGAATAAAAAACGCTAATCGTTTTAAGACTTTACAGGTTTTTTGGTGTTTCACGTAAACTTAGGATGCGATTTTTTTATCTAAGAACGTGAAAAGTTTATTAACAAATGTAACAGGGATTTACATATCGTCTGGGCCAATACTGCTTGTTTTTTCACGACCCATATTTGTCTTGTTTTGACAGAAATCACTCAAACGACAATAGTGCATGCTTTGATAATTAATTCAGCGAACTATAAACTCGGAACAAAAGCTTCGACTTAATAAACAGATAGGTCTTGAAACAGAACACGCCGTGAAAACAGTGAAAATTTGCATTCTCTTCATATCAAAACTGCCTCGCGTGACACATATCCTAACACAAGACGAAATCGCTGATTTCGACTGAAGGGTTTTTGCTTCTTTTTTGGACGGGTACGGGCTGAGTCATAAATTGTTTTTATACATTTAAATGTTATTTTTTCAATATTAACGTGTACGTGAACCCTCTGAGAGAAGTTTAAATGGCTTACTGTTTCTCATTCTAGCATACGGATTTTGCTTTGTCCGTAAATGTACAACAGAAGTTAGTTTCTGGTTATAAATTTCTAATTTTTGAGAAAGAATGCAATTCGGCTTAAGAAAACTGTATGGTTTATGTGAATCTGTGTAATTCATGGCCCGTTGTTTCTTTATGATTTGTGAACTTGTATTTTTTTTTCAAAGGAGTACAATATATCTGCAAAAGCAAAACAAATATGTTTCGTAACGCTCGTTTCAGTACCTAGCAAACAGTTTGCTCCAGAACACTGAAAAGGTAACGGGCATTACGTTTGGAAAATATAAAAAAAATGCAAGTTCTAGTGTATGGTTTGTAACGGTTAAAGTTACTAAGAATATTTTCAACATACGGGATCTGTCATTATTTATCCAGAAGCTAGGGAAAAAAATTCTCATTTTCAAAAATTTATATGATCCCCCCTCCCCTGAGTCAGATGTAATGTCAGTGTCCCTTCCCCCGGCGTACATTTTTTTTACTTTTTACACTGGGAGGCCTACAGACGATTTTTTTTTTACGGAGAAAGATTTTCAATAGTCGCCATATGCATGTTGGGTAGCTTATTTTATTGAAAAGTCAAAGATTATACTTACCGTGGTTATTTTTTAATAGTTAGAGCTCTGGTATATATATGGGCAATATGGAAACCGGGTATAATTCACTTATCCCGGCGGTAAAGACGGCTGTATTGCTCGATTATATTATCTCTGCATGTATACAATGGTTATCAAACGATTCTATCTTTTATCACGGCACACTAAAAACATTTTTGCTTGAATATTTCAAGTGCCTTTGAAACAAAGATTAGTTTTTCGTTTCTCTTTATTTAGAACGTGTGGAGCTATACCGCGACGAGAATTTTGGCCAAAACCAATTAGTTTTGTGCTTGCATTCTCAGTTGGCATAGTAAAAAATTGCTGACATTGGGAAGAAGGGAGTGAATGGAAAGTTTTGTGTGGCACTTTTCCTTAGAGTTTATTTCTTGGCGACGAAATATTTCTAATGTTCGGTTTGGCTCGGCTGCATGTAGATTTCGGCACAACTTCTTACAACAGAGTCACGCCCAGACCATTAATGCCATGACAAAGCAAAAAAATTCGTGTTTTTTGTCTTCACAAAGTTGCACCTTTTTTCTTGGCTAATTTGAGTTTTGGCTTTTTTAAAGGAATAAAAAAGCACGACGCTTGTGTTTCTACACAATTTAGAAAATGGTTTTGACGTAAGAGGGCACAAACGAGACGAAATCAATTTTTCTCTCTACTTTTCGAGTGCCCTCTTACGTCATAATTATTTTCTGAAATTGTATAGAAACACAGGTGATGCATTTTTTATTCCTATTTAGAAAATTAACATAAAAAAGAAACTTTCCCGTGCCCTCTTACGTCATAGCACTTTCTCTTCTGTTATATAAAATAGATTCGTAACCAATTACAGCCCGTGTTATATCAGGGTTAACGTTATTTTCTAAATTATACATATTAAGGCCTAACAAAGAATTCAATAAAAAATTTCGTTTTCGTGATTTTTTTTATTCCAAGGCAATGGTCCGAGCACAAAATAAGCGACTTCATGTTGTTCTGCAGTATTTCAATTTTCCACGTCAAAATTTTGAGTTTTCTTTTTTGGGAATACATCAGCTTCTCGAAAAATACTGCAAACCTCTTTGAAGTCTTGTTAAGTATCCCGTGTGTTCGTAACAAATTTGTAATATATAAGTAGGTAACTGTTCTTTCTGTGTGGTGTTTTCATGGTTCGATAGTTCTTTCAAGAGTAATCGGAAAGAAGAAAGTATACGCTTTGAAAACGCCAAAGCGAAAAATTGCATTGCCAACAAGCGAGCAAGCGAAGACGTGAGCGAGAGAGGCGGCAGATCATTGAGTCGTACGTACGAGGTTGCAGCCAGAAAAAATCTCGATCAAAGCGTAACTGTAACAAAAGAATGGGTAACAATATAATGATGTAAATCCAAGATCGAGTTAACCAATGTACTGATTTATAAAGGCAAATGTTCCGGCAAAGTTTATTGGTTCGTTGAGCTATTTTAACAAAATCATTGCCAATTAAAGAGCATATGAAGTGAAAAACTTTATTACTTTAATGGATAGAGCTTTCTAAGTGAGGAATATCGGTGAAAACATTTTGTCAAAATCTTTTACGGTTCTTGAGATATTTACATTTTGAAAGTTTGCAACTGATGACGTCACAAATGGTTCCGACAAATTTGCATTTTTTAAAAATCTACTGCCAATCCATTTATAAACTTTGGGTGAATTTGAGCCAAACTTGGACTGATGATCTATTTACCTCGAGATACATCATCAGCCCAAGTTTGGCACAAATACATCCGAAGATTATGGATTGGCAGCAGATTTTAAAGAAATGCAAATTTGTCAGAACCACTCGTGACGTCATCAGTTGAAAAGTTTAAATGTTGATCCCTCGAAAACCATAAAAGATTTTAACAAAGTTTTTTCAATGCTATTCCTCATTAAGCAAGGTCTATCCACTGAAGTAATGAAAATTTTCCCTTCATATGCACTTTAAGTTTTGTCGTCACAGAGTGCAGCAAGGGCAATAAGACTTTTCCTAGTTTTTTTAACTCCTTTTCTACGCTATGCACCGTGCTGGCCACCTGCACGCCGCGCCGTCGTCGAGAAAATTACGACGTGAAAAGCTCAGTTTTGAAGTATTAACGACTGCGAGAACGACCTACATAAAATTTTGTCAATCTTCATTCTTCTCTAAAAAGAACACTTTAATCTTCTTCAGTTCTCAAAGGGTAACTTGGACAAGAAAGAAAGCAAACTAGCCACGCGTGATTTAAGAGGGCAAATAAGAAAGATGATTTTATAAGCTGTTGGTGTTGTTTTCCTCGTTGCTTAAAGTCCCTAGAGTACTACTAATTTACAAGTTTGCAACCGAATTGTTCCAACATTGAAGACGCGATTTGTAAAATTGTCTCAAGCTATTTGCCAAACCAACTTGTAATAGGCGAGGTGTGTTTACATTTTTTGTTTACCGGACTCACTCCTTCTTCCAATTCAGCTGCAAAAACAAAGCTTCTGAATAATGAAATGCCTGCAAAACAAACTTTCTCTGAAAATATGAGATTGATATGCTGCATGTGTAATCTTTCAACGAAGTGGTTTTAATGACTGGAGATTTTACTAAGAATGTATGGCTCATTATCGTCCTTGCCTCCAGCTTTTTTGCTTTTTTCAGTAGTGATTTCGTCTTTGAAACTACACTTATAGAACCAAAAGTTCGGTCACTCTATTTCATTTTCTGACATTCTCAAGTTTTAAAGTCAGTGTTGTTTATCTTTTTTCTTTCTTCGACTTACGTTGAATGCTAATAAAGCAGAAGTAAGCAATGACGTCACGGCAGAAAGTCGCCAGTACGTGGCCCTAGCCAGTCTTTATATTTAGCAACGCAACAAAACATGTGACGACTTATACCTCCGTTTTGGGCATCATCGGCAACCTCACAATTATTCGTTTAGAGGCCGCCACACACTACACAATTTTCAATTTGTATCTGAAGGGCCCCGATTTTTTTGTCGGCGACGAAAAGTCGGCTGCGTGTGGCAGGTACAGACAAAAATCGAACACAATTTTTTGCCGTGCATGAAGGAAGATCTGACAAGTAAGATCCAAAAATGTCTGATCAGATATTGTCGGCTAGTTGTGGCAGTAACCGATAATTTGGTTGAACTACTTTTGCGCACGCGCATCAGCGCTAGCCAATGGGCAGCCAAATCGTTAGCATGTGACAAGTGGTAAACGCCGTTCTTGAACGTGGCTTGGACACAGGGCTCGATGAATCTTACGGCAAAATCGGTTTGTGTGTGATGAGCTACAATCGGAATAGATTTTTACCCGGCAAAATATCGGGGCTTTTCAGAAGAAAAATCGTGTAGTGTATGGCGGCCTTAATCGAACCAAAATTTGGCGTGTTTAACCAGTTGTAAGACCGATAGGCATTTTATTGTTTTATAAGATTGACTATTGGTTGCTAATTTTTAATCATTTAGGAAAACCAAGTTAACATCTAAAAGTATCCCTTATGTTTTCGACAAAAATATTTCAACCAAGATTCTATAATTTTTTTTCCTTTTCAATTCTTTTCAGGAATTGGCCGCGGACGAGACAGCGATTTGCTTACAGAGTGGTCAGCACACTTCCGATCAAAGTTAGTTTGAGAGTGTATTTTTCTGTAAACATTATGACAGCTTGAATATTTTTCATGACTCTTTATAACCTATGTTTATTGTAACCAGCTTCAGAAAAGCTAGGTCCCCTTTTTTTCATTTATTGCACAGTGAAATTTACCCGGGGGAGGGGTACTCCCGGAGGGGTACTCCACCATATGGACTTTACGGGACGTGCCGTTGGACAGGGTATGGTTTTTAAGCTCCCCGTTCTAAACACGGTATATATACAAATCAAGGCATTAACAGGGTTTCATTTTCCCCTTTGGCTATAGATTTTAGATAGTGTTGCCCTAAACAGGATGGCTATTTTAATTTCTTCATACTTATATTAATTCCGGTTCTGGCGAACTAGCGATAAGAGTGACGTTAATTTCCAGGCGCGAACAGTAATGGGCTAGTATTCAATAATGTAAGAATAACTGTTTATCACTAATTATAAAGGTTCTCAAGTGTACGGCTATGATTAGAACTCCTAACTAGGATTATTAAAAAGAACGGAGTGTCCTAAACAGGAGCTATACGTTGAGGTCGATTTATCCTAAACAAAGTAAGATCAGGATTTCAAACCCTAGCCGCACCACTGGCTATACCCTAACTAGCTTCAAGGACCCCCTCCCCCCCACCCCGGGGGGGGGAAATCTCTACAGTGAAATTTCCCTTTCCCCCGATCGAATCCCCATATGAGAAATAGCGCAGGTCTGACTTTTACCCCCGTGAGATATTCTCGTCCATACCATCGTTCAATATTGCAGCAGTTAAAATAATCTCATAACAACTTATAGCAAGTATTCTAACCAAGCAATACTGTGATATATTTTATTGTAGTTGTGTCTGTGCCAACAAACTGCTCGCCTACAAATCTTAAACCAGCTGGGACGGAGTTGGAGCAAGTGGGCCCGGTAACGATGTTACAGCATTTCTTTGTTTCTTTCTCTCTTTGTTTGTTTGTTTGTTTGTTTGTTTCTTTAGTTAGTCTGGGATCTTAAATCACTATCCAAAACATGCACCTCAACCAATTCCTCTGGTCGGACACGTGATCTGAATTGGGTAAACAAAGTTATCCGCGAATAGTTATAGTGCTGCAGGAAGACGGTTATTTTGACAAAATATTCGCGCGTTATTTGCTTCGTCTTTCAGGAAATGAAATCGAAAAACACGTCCCAGACCGTGGAAATGGACAAGCGTCACATCTCAACCAAAATTTTTGTCCTTCGGAAAAATATGAAAGGAAAAATTATCTGTCACCAACAACGTTTCAAAAAAAACGCATAAACAATGGACCTTTGTGTATCATTAAGCGTCTCTCGTTGTAATGTTTAATTATAACCAATTCATAGACTGTGACGTAAACAGCGGATTAGGTCAATTTTTTAATCGATACATCCCAATGTTTTGGCGGGTCGCAGGTCTTACAAACATCACCGAATCCTGTCGCTCAGATAAAACAATGGGAAATAAACACTGTAAATCGTTATTAAGGCGGGACTTAACCTAACGCACGCTTTTTGGCCACTTTCCTCATGTTTCTTCCGATATTTCCGTCCATGGTTCGAATCTACAAAATCCCTGTGCTTAAAACACAGATGAGATGAAGGAGATTCAGCTTGAATATTTTAAGAATTTTTCGATGAATTTTGAGTTTTATTTTTCTTCTCAAAGATTGGTCACTTTAAAGATATGGTTTAATTTGGTGATTTTTTGGGAAGTTTAAAAATTAATTTTGAAGTTAATATTTGGTGTAAATTCGCCAAACCGTTC
>JAOBRD020722086.1:0-12300 GCA_027575215.2 Hydrozoanthus sils
TATTATTATTATTATTATTATTATTATTATTATTATGGGCTAAAAATCAAGATAATAATCCCCTAAAATTATTCCAACTTAGATAAGGAAAGTTCCATAATTGTCAAATAATCAAATCTTTAAGCTTCTTACATTTGACCTTTGAACGGGCTTTCGTGTCATTGTGTGTGTTACGCAACAACTATGAATATAAGTGTTCATTTGACAAACGTTTTAAAACTTTTTAACACCCTGAGAAAATGACAGACTCAGAAACTGTAAAACTTCAAGTAGCTGGAAATCAGGACATTGAAAATCAGGTAGGAAGACTTGCTACCCTCGTTAGGATGTTGCACGGTTAGGAAACTTGATAAATTTTTAATCAAAAGATAAAACTCGATTTTGTAGCGAATATTTGGTAGTTAGACGAAGCCGGCACTGCGACATTATAAACATGAATCATTTCGTTGTCATGTAACTTGTGGCAGTGGCTATTCGTACAGTGTGTATTTGCAGACTCACTCCTGTTTGCTTTAGGGGAATTCGAAGCTTTTGTTACCAGCCGGTGTAACTCTCGATCTATAACTTTTTGATATACATCCAAAATTATCTTATATGCTAGTAGTTGGTCGATTTGAGTTTTTGATTCGTACAACGCCACCGCTAAGAAAAAGTGTTTCATGAATGTCAGATCGAGTGAAGATTGCCAATGGTTTTGCTCTCTCGTACGTACCGTCATCAAAGCAAAGGTCGTATTTCATGAATGTCGCTGTGAAGGGTCGCCGTCACGTAATGAGTCTGATAGATATATAATTGAAGACAACTGACGTTTTCTTTCTACTTGGAGTGAAACATATGCCCCGATCGACTCTATAAATGACCTTTCTGATGAATTACTTACATGGCTAGCAGAGTGCCTCGTCTTTCGGAACTGTTATATACGAACTAACCCTAAATGCAATTTGGTCAGACAGTTATATTTCTCCCGGCTCGTTAATAACGTCGGATAAAAAGCATAAAAAAGTGCATCATTTTGCTATCTGTTTCAACGAATGATAACAATGTTAAAGGAAGTAGCAGATGGGCTAATGCCAGAAATCGACTCGCATATAGGAAATAGTCTGAGGGAAGCGAGGTAAGGGGCCGACCAGTAGAAAAGTGATGGTGGGGGTGAAAAATTTTTTGGCTGCATAGTAATTGTGAATACAGTATAGCGTTCAAATTACAAGTGGGTCACCGGCGAAGCAGTGCGAGCGACCTGTAAAGCGCGATGAGCTTAGAAACATGGGCGGCGAAACCCAGAACCTGGGGGGCGAAACCCGGAAACTAAGGGGGGGGGGGGGCAGGCCCCCCAATAATTTTCTGACTAACAAAGCAACATTTGAATAGGAACTGAATCAGATTTCAGGCGCGGATTTATCGGAACAAATAAATTTTATAATGGGCATATATCGGCAGATTGTTTTTACAATCATTGATTAAAAAGAAAGACATAAAGAAATACGTTTTTACTCATTCTAAGAAATAAAAAAAACACTGAATCCGTGATGTTTTTTTTTCCAATCGTGAACGAGAAATTGGTTCTGCTTCATGAAGCCGTCACGTCTGGCTTGCTACGTAATAGTTTGAAAATTCTATGTACCCTAAACGTATATATACTTTTTGAGATAGACGTGATGTGAGTTCAACTTTTTCTTAATAAGAAAGGGTAATCTTCACATAAGGCTTTAAAAGATGCTGTTATTTTGTATACCTTAAACCAGTCAGCCTTTGTGAAACGCGCATAGAATGTCACGGGGCTGGGTGGGCTTTAGCCCCGCCAATGGTTTTACCCAAGAAAACAAAAATTGACGATGAAAAAAATTAACAACAATTTGCTTGGACTCAGATAAAAATATCGCGTTTCCGGCAATCTCATAAGTTCGAAAGTTCAAAATTTTCCGGGATAGTATGCCCCCGGACCCCCTAGAAAGCTCGCCCCTTCGGCGCTCATTGGGTCGCGCTATGCACGAGCTTAGCCCCTGATATATACGTTCCACGGTCACTGATTGTGGAGAAAGATGAAGCTTGCCTTGAGGTTTACGGCCCTTTTCTCCTAGATTTCTTGATCCGCGCCTGGATTTCATGAATTATTGTAATCAATATAATCAATATAATGCAGAGTTCATAATTGATAATTGACTGTTTGTTCATCTTTTCGAAATTTCTACTGTGCCCCCCCCCCCCCCAATATTTTTTTGCTTCCGCCGCCCACGAGAAAATAACGTGCCTAATGAAAAAATACCACAACTGTTCCTCTCGCAAACCGTGATGTACATTTAAACGTCCCACATTCGAGCGATAGTGTTTGTCAACGGCAACTAAGAAACTTAGTTTTTTGATAGCATATTCGTGACAGCAACATGTAAAATACTAACTTGCACCTATTTCGTCACGCGAGCAAAAACCAAGATGGCGTAATTGTTTTTGCGCGCGCGAAATCTTGCAAAACTAAGAAAAGAAAAGAATGATTTGTCTCCCTGCGGTCGGGCAATAAATTCGAATCAGTCGGCCAAAAGATGCTTGATTTTTTTCGAAATTTGACTCGACCTCATTCGATTAACTAAGATAATTTTTTTTTTGAAGGAATAAATGTTCAGGAAACGTCTTTACAGCTTGCGAAACAGAGTGGATTGTTTATGAAAACAAAGTGGCGAGTCTTACAGTCAACGATCTGTGTTGTCTGTGCTATGGAGCGTCAATGAAAACATTTTTAATGGCTTCAACTAAGTCGAAATTAAGAATTTAACAAGAAGTTTTCTACTACTTCTTAATTGGGTTTGCATGGCTGTCAAAGTGGCGTCTTTAGTTTAGTTTAGTATAGAAAAGCTACCTAAAGGTGGTGGTGTTACACGATCCAACCTTTAGCGCCATTTTTTGCGCAACAATGTTGCGTTAAAAATTGATGGTCGTGTAACATGGTACCGTAGCCGACTTTTCGCGCAATGTTTTGGTTGGCAACACGTTGCGAGTTTTTGAAATGGTTTCAAAAACTTTCAAAACAAAATGACGAGTTTTGAGAACGGTGGATCATGTAACATGTCACGCCGACTTTTAACGCAACACCGTTGCGCGAAAAGTTGCGATAAAAGTTGGATCGTGTAACATTACCTTAAATAATGCTGACGGAGTTTTCAGTCCTGGATGACACGTTCCATGACTCACATGATTACTCTATTGTTAAATAGACAAGTATGGAGTTGACTAGCTTCTAACGATGTATTATCTTTGAGAAGATACATTAAAACAAAGGAATGTTACTGTTAGGTCTTGTCCTGTAGTTCACGCATTGCATGAGAGGATTGACCGCGGTGTGTTCCTGCATCTTTTCCGAAATGGAACTCAAGTGAGACCTGGCTTTCACTATCATTGTTTTATAGAAATGCAAGAGCACGAAAAAGAAGAAAGCGGGAAAAAGACCAATGGGTCTCAACTATCTGATAGACGAAAACCCGCCATGGTACCTTTGCATTATTCTGGCATTGCAGGTAAAACCCGAAACCCCCCTAATAGGCCCTATATTTAGCCAAACTCACTAATTATTCAACACTGCAAATCTGTTTCCGGCCAGCGAACCTTGACGTACCGTGCCATCCGACTGTGGAACTCTTTACCTGTTGAACTTCAGAAATTCAATGAAATCGGCCGTTTTAAGAAAGGAGTTAAAATTTTTTTGAAATAACTACCATTATATTTCATAGTTTTTTTTTCAGAGTTTTCTTGTTGCAGTTGTAGTTTATAGTCGTTTTTAGTATTTTTATTAATATTTTTATTATGTACATATATATAGTCTATAGTTATATCTTTTTAAAAAAACCCGTAATTAACTTTGAAAAGCCAGAAATGGAAAGTTAATGAAGTTATACTATTATTATTACCTTCCTATTTAATACAATTTAAAAACAGTTTTAAAAACGCTTGCAGGCTTTTGAATTTTTTGTTTGGAAAAGTATGTTTTTGCTGTTGTGTTTTTGTCCAGCCTCGTGTCTTGCTTAGGTTTATAGTTATTGTTTTTGCAGATTTTAATTATTAGCGATAATAGTCTGTTATCAGTGTTCGTGTCAAAATAATGCATCTTTGAAAACAGACTAGCCCTAATATGGAAGATGCTGGTTCAGTGTAATTTCAAATTTAAGCCTGAAATCGACGTACTGAGTGGTTCTCACCTCTTTAAAGCAAAGTCCATAGTTAATTATATATCTTTTTATAATCCTTTTCGCATTTGTTAATGTCTAAGTTGTTCGTTACAGTGACAATAGAAAATAAACAGACTAATTCTGAGAATAAACTCTAAAAGATGAAGTACGAAGTTGTCTAAAATAATGATAATAGGTAGCATAGTTTACAAACTCAACATTAGTATAGATGATTCTTACCTGGGGAATACCGAATGACTTACGACATTACTATTTTGATTTACACTGTTAAATAAACAAAGAATGTTAAACGGTCGTTGGCGTTATCTTCAAGTAGCAAAAAGAGATTTCACGAGTGAGCGTAGCGAAAGAAGTATATCGTGTAATTTTCTTTTTATTTGTGAGGTATGAGTGTTTGTTTGCGTCGAAGTGAGCGAGAAAAACCAAGAAAAAGACTTCAGCGATTTTTTCGCCTGTGAGGATATGGAAAATATGTCAATCATATCCTGGATGTATTTTGTATGAAACCTACGAGTGGCGTATTTTACAGTATAACACTAGTATCTATATCATATATATACTAAGATAAGATCCTAATGCCATGATGATTTTGGTTACACAGCACTATTTGACCATGGTCGGGGGACTGATATCATTACCTTTCCTCTTGAGTGAGCCAATGTGCTTTAAGGACGATAATCTGGTGATGAGCGAAATTCTAAGCACGCTGTTCTTTGTGTGTGGTTTGGCAACGCTTTTGCAAACAACATTTGGTGTACGGTAATACATTTTTAGTTATTGAATGTTCATTCTAATATTCGTCAATGACTTCGTCAATTTCTTTGGCGGCAAAGTAACGTCTCTAACAGGCTCTGGGGCCGAATTTTGTTTGAATTTTTGTAGTTTGTTGTTAAATTATTGGTTTTTCATTTCTGGTCTTAGTTGACCATAAAAAAATTATTTTTCTAACATAATACGGCTTGCATTCTTTTCTAAGTTTTTTAAGTTGTCTGGAAAACCCTCAAAATGTGATGTCTGTAGTAAGCAACAATAAATATAGCCTCTTAAATAAGACAGGTTTTTCCAATTTCCCGGATCCTCTGAGGAATCTCAAATCAAATCTTTAAATTTCACGAAAATAAAATTCTTCAGGTACATAGTATTACACGTTTAACTAATCTGTACCTCCTCTCGCTCTCCACTGACAGGCAGAAAACTTCTCGCCAAAATGCTGCACGTGCCATAAAACAGGAAATACTCACGCAAAAATGCTGCACGTTCCATAAAGCACGAAAAATTCCCGCCAAAATACTGCACGTTCCATAAAGCAGGAAAAATTCGCGCGAAAATGCTCGCGTTCCATAAAGCAGACTTTTGCTACCAAAGCGCTTTTAATGTACATTCCTTTGACGAACCAATTAAGCAGCTAAAAAAATTACTTTTGTTGTTGATTTAAATCTGCTTTTATTATTACCCAAAGAAAATAATCTTTTGTTGTTTGCTAAATCGAAATCCGTGTTTTCCCCTACAGGTTGCCAATCGTTCAAGGAAGTACTTTTGCTTTCATTGTTCCCACTTTCGCCATTTTGAATTTGCCCCAGTGGAAATGCCCTAGTTCTTCAGTACGTAAGTAAAGGCACACAGGTTCTTCTTGAGAATAATAAAATAATTGGCTCGATGAATTTGTGAGTAATGTAGTGGTAGGCGTGGTAATGTGTAGGAAGTGTTTTAAATGTATTGGTGATTTAAAATGGTGAAAATTCTAAATCAAATTGGTGATTTAAGTCAATTTTAAATTTTGAACAAAATTACACAATTAACTTGTTTGTGCAAACTAAGATGTCCAATTTCTGGAAAGAATAAAATATCAAAACCGCCAAAGGCAAACGTATTACTTGTTTTGAGCTGCTCATCGCCAACCTCCACCCCTCCTCTGCAATTTGAAACTAGTTTTGCGCCAACCGAACAACTTCATTTGGTTCATGATAACCTCATCAATGAATGCATGCTAACAAATTGTCTCTTATTTATAGTTCCAACAACTGTGAATGCAACTATTTTGCCGGAAAATGTAACTTTGCCAAATGGAGACTGGAAACTACGAATGAGGGAGGTGAGACAAACATGTTTGGCTTTCAGCATTTTTTAACAATCACATAATTTAATTTGGAAACCCCCTGTTGTAGGGAGTAGGTTGTAGAAAACACCACATTTTTTATTCGCACTTACGGAAAAAAACTAGTAAGAACACTGCAGAAAATATTATGTTGCCGTCAATATGGGTTTAAATCAAATTTTTTTTGAGTTTGTTGTATAAAGAACATCATAATTTTGTTAAGTTTTCAATCTCAGAGAATATCAGAATTTAATTAAATTTTCAATCTCGAAATTCCGTTCCTAGCGTTCTGATTGGTTCACTCGATCTGGGTCATCAACTCATTTACTGAATTGACCATATATGGAAACTGATTGTGCAGTGTTGCAAAGCTGAAATATGATTCTGAATAAGTTTTAGCTGCCATTTTCAAGTACCGATAGGTTTGGAAAACTCAAGAAATTTAATAACACTATTATTCCAGTCGCGCTTGTTGGATATGAGATGATTAAATAGCTAACTTGGCACTAAGCGCCTCCTTGGTTATTTACCATCTCATATCTAACGCGTGCTCTAGTCTTGAAATAATTGTTAAATATGTGGCAAAATTAAAGACTGTGGTCAAACACAGTAAAGGAAAATTGGGAACATATTTTAAAAGCTGCTCTTAAACTGTAATTAGAAACGTGTTAAATTGGGCTGTTGCTAATTCAGTTAATGCGTTGCATGTAGTCTTAAAAAGTATTTGAGGTTGCATGTTAATTAATTCCTAACAACTTAGCAACGTTCATACATTCATTGTTTAGTTTGTCAGTCCTCAACCTTTGATGGGTTAATCTGGGGGGGAATATTAGGACTGGTACAAATGTGCAGCTGTTACATGGGAATATAAAGGATCGAGTTTTTTTGTAGTAATATATAAAGGCCATAATTCAAGCAACCGCAAAGTATAAGCCATTAATGGGACTAAGCCATGAATCAAACTCATTTAAGAAGCAGGCATACTGTTTGGCTTGTGCTATGATAAAATTATAATTAAAATATGCATAGAAACAACTTTTCTAACTTTTTTGTTTGCCTGACAGATTCAAGGTGCAATCATGGTTTCTTCTCTTTTTCAAATCGTGATTGGATTCAGTGGGCTGGTTGGCTTTATGTTACGGTTTATTGGACCGCTGACAATTACCCCCACTATCACCCTGGTGGGGCTTCCTCTCTTTCGTGTTGCTGCCTCGCATGCAGGTAATTACAGAGTCCGCATTTCCTTTTTATGACTTTGGCCCTCAAAGGCACGTGTTGCAAAATAGCTAGAAAAGCAAGTTTTGAAATGGCCTCTTCCCTTACTGAGCAGTTTCGTCTCAGCCACTATAATGATAAATGCTGTGAGTGAGCAATTTTTACAGGCTTTCTGCGTTCAATCTGGCCAAGTAAGCTAGGGAACGACTGAAATAGCCAGTTCCAAAGTAGTTTGTAAACATGCGATATATTGGTCAGCAGTAGTCTACCTTTAATTATGCGTGCGACAAAAATTACATGCTTTTGTTTGCAGTAGGAAAATTAAGCGACGAAATTGCGAGAAAGCGAATAATTTGAAAGCAAATAATTTCAGCTCGCAGTCAGTTATCGTTTACTCTCACTCATTTTTATTTTCAATTATTATAATCAATATTGTTATTAACAAAAGAATAGAAAGTTATTGTGTAATTATCATAAACTGCCATTTAATTAACTAGGATATTATGCTTACTTTTTAGGTAATCATTGGGGTATTTCCATCATGTAAGTAACTCCTCCTTTTTACGGATGTTATGTAACCGCAAGAAATTTCTTTCTTTTTCCCCTTTTACCTGTCGGCTCGGGGCTAGGTATTGGAGGTGAGGAGAGTAGGGAAGCTTTGGCGGTATATCCTGATTGCTCTCAAAAGCAGTCCTTACTGGTAAAAACAAATACATGAAGCAAATAGTCTTAAATGTTAACGATTAATCCCCCTAAAATGTTTATAACACGAAGGCAGTCATTCTCGGGGGATAGCTCCATTTTGTTACTCGGGTGAAAGCGCCGAGTTGAGGTCTCGGCTTTGTTCTTTTAATTTTTTTTTGTCGAGCTTGTCAGTCGCGCCTGGTAGCAACAGCTGTAGTATAATGGTTAGTTAATATGCCTTACAAGCAGGAGGTCCGGAGTTCCAGTCCGCAGTCGACGCGTCTTCATTTTTTTCCCTTTTCCCTTGAAAATTTTTTTTTTATTTTCTTTTTTCATTTCAAGAAAAAACAACCTCATTTTAGCAGAAATAAGAAATGTTATAAGCCTATAAACACAATAGGAACAATATCTTAAGTAGCTGCTGGCGATTTTCTCGCATGGCCATCAACGGTGATATCGCATTAAAAAAAGCCATTATGTAAGCTGGTTCATATTTTCGTCCCAAATGCTGATAACTTGCAGTGGATAATTGAGATAGAAATATTCTCAACTTGAATATACTTTAAAATTATTAATTATACAGTAGTAATCGCCAGAGTCAGGTTAAGGTATAACCTTGTTTTATTTGGTGTTATAATTGGTTTTGGCTTTGGCCAACGTAACGAACTAACCTTTCTTTACAAAATTTTCTCGCGGCGACTAAAGAAAATCGCGTCAAAAACCCAACGGAAGCGCATGCTGTATAGACTACGCATCATTTTAGATTTATTTTTCTCAAAAATATTCAAGCACAATTATTTTATCTTCTGATATCTGTTTCTTGTTTTCTAGGACGATGTGCTTGATTGGCCTGTTTGCGGAAGTCATGAAGAACGTTAAAATTCCAGTGCGGAAAGGTCATTTCCCTATATTCCGGCTTTTTCCGGTATGTAACACTTTATCATAAAAAATACACGACTGCGCAAGATGCCAAGAAAGTGGCAACAGTGCACAGCTGTTCCGCTTTCACTCGAGCTCATTGGAGCTGCATAGCCAGGCTGCTGGGCACAAGGCACAAGGTCTCTTTAACTCTCGGTCGCTACATTGTAAGTGTGGTACCTTGTTTCTCCGTTGTTAGCACAACGTAGTTAAACTGAATGGGCGGCGGAACCGGGGGGGGGCACTGGGTTTGAGGGGCCAGGCTCCCCACCCCCAATAGTTTGCTGCTAACAAGAGCAACTCTTGATTTGGAATTTCGGATTTTATAACAAACTGGTACAACTTCCACTGCATGTGCCTCCACTCCCCCCCCCCAATAACATTTTGCTTCCGCCACCCATGAACTGGAAATACCCAAGATTTCACACAACGTCCACTGAGTTCATGCCCGATTCTAGGTCATCAACAGAGACCTTGGGCCAAGAATCTTCATCTTTTGTACTCTGGCTTTTTACAAAAGCCTAGGAAGATTTGAAAGTCTCAGGTGTCCATGGGAAAGACTCAACCACAGTGTAAGGTCAAAAGTTATTTAAAGCGTTTTCAAGGCCCTTTTGAAAAGTCCTTAAAAGTCCTTGTAATTGATATCGAAATCCTTTGCGAATCTTGATATGCCTTTTACTTGTGTTAGGTGATTTTAGGAATCATCGTGTCTTGGATTGTCTGTGCCATTGTAACGGCTGCTGGCGGGTTCCCGGATGATCCTAGTAGCCCCCAGTACCTCGCGAGAACTGACGCCAGAACCAAGGTTCTATCTGAAGCAAGTTGGTTTCGGTTTCCCTATCCGGGTGAGAAATCATTCGCGTAAAAAACAAGACATTTTTTTTTAAGGAAGAACTTTTTCTTTTCTTTTTAAACATTCTTAAAGTACAATCTTTTCTTTCGGATAGCCTGTTGACATTTCAACAATAATCTCGTCCCCAGATTGAACCCTTTTCGTTGCGCATGTGTATCAGAGTTAAGGTTATAGTTCAGTAGAGAACCGTTGCTCTCAGGTAGAAATTGCTCTTTGTGATAGGCTATAAAACCGAGCTTCTCTAAAATAAAGTTGCCACAGAAAATATGATACTGAAACTTAAACAGAGACCCTCACTATGAAATGGCCTGAGCCAGACGCTCGTCACCTTCAGTTTCCACTCAACCTCCGATAAGACATGACATGAAATAAATGGACTATTCATGTTTAAAACTGTTTCAAGAAACATGTGAACAGAATAACTACTTACTTCAGAATTATAAGTTTTTGTTGATTTCTGTTTCAGACAGAGAAAAATTAAAACGAAACATAATGTACTATATATATAGGTAAAAAGAAATGCCCGTTAGAGAGGGGGATGGGGGCTTATTTGAAAGTTGTTAGTTGCTGAGTTGCACCTGTCGTCATAGCGGTCGTGTTAGTACCCTTGAACAAAATAATTTTAATGATTTCTTTTGTTTAGGAAACCAACATGGCCGCTTCGTCGATTGTCTCTGGCGTCTCTAGGGAGTGATTGCAACCCAAGATTATAGAAACACAAGATAAAATCTAGACACCAAACAGATTCAAGAGCAACTTCATGTTTCTCTGGCATTACAATACTGGCTCTATTCAAAAACTAAAACAGACAGAACCGTTGACAAAATATGTGACACAGTAAGCCTTTTATTTTAGCCCCCTCGCCTTTATGTTAGGATTGGGGAGGGCGCTTATTTAAGAGGGGAGATTATTAGAGTATTTACGGTAACTCGGCAGCATGGCTTTTATTCAGCAACTGAAAATTCGTTGCTTATGCTCCTGACAGGGTAGAATCAGCATCGATTATTGAGTGTTCTGTGGCTCAAGAAAAGATCGATTGTTATTTGCTCGGAATATACTCATTATAAATCTATACTTGATTTTTGCAGGTCAATGGGGCACTCCAACAGTAAGTTTGGCAGGAGTGTTCGGGATGTTAGCAGGTGTGCTGGCATCCATGATTGAATCTGTCGGGGATTACTACGCATGCGCGCGGATGTGTGGAGCCCCTCCCCCTCCAAAAGAGGCCATCAATCGTGGTATCGGAATGGAGGGGATTGGCTGCATCTTGACGGGGGCCTGGGGCAGTGGTAATGGAACAACATCATTCAGTGAGAACATTGGAGCTCTTGGCATTACAAAGGTTTAGTTACTCTTGTTTTTTTGTTATATTTCGATGTTTCAGTTGTAAGAAATTAAGAATTAATCAATATTGATTTTGAAACTATAACGTTTTACCTTACGACACGCTCGGCACATGGTTTCTAAAAATTGAAAGGTTTCAAACGAATCAATAGAGATAAAAACGTATATTACGTTTCAACACACTCATCCCAGGGCTCGAACGTGCCACCTATAGGGGGCCTATGTTACCAAAAGATGAACGCAGGCTACTATAGATGTAGAACTTATAGCCAGCTTGGTACTACAAGATTGTGTGGAACACTTGTGACCGATTTACAACAACAACAACAACACGCTCGATTATTTAGGAGTTGTTGTTTCTTACAAAATATTAAACAATGTGATGACTGAATGAAGCTTATTTGTTTTCTTGGACAAACACCTGAAAACAAATGCATTATTTTTATGCACACAGCCACAAACGCAGTCTTAGTATTGATTAAGCATTAAAATTATTTATGGCTATCAAAACTTTCGCTCAGGCTACCAAGTTTTTGCCTCTGGTGGCCAGGTGGTTGCTTGAAAAGAAAAATTAATTTCAATCGCTGCGTCCGAAACGTTTTTGGCCTTTGGGTGTTTCCTCTGAGGGCGTCTCGAACTAGCAGTTTTTACCACTTTACCATCAGGGATCTCCTCGTTTGGAACGTAACAGATTTTGACAAACTTTATTAAAATAGCGTGGGGTGGGTAGATTAGGTTCATGAAGACCCCTGGTCCATAATTTCCACTTTACCATCAGGGATCCCCTCGTTCGGAACGTAACAGATTTGGTTTTAACAAATTTTATCAAAATAGCATGGGGAGGGTAGATTAGCTTCGTGAAGACCCCTGGTCTAAAATTACCACTTTACCATTAGGGATCCCCTCGTTCGGAACGTAACAGATTTCGTTTTAACAAATTTTATTAAAATAGCGTGGGGTGGGTAGATTAGGTTCATGAAGACCCCTGGTCCATAATTTCCACTTTACCATCAGGG
>JAOBRD020722196.1:4320-14322 GCA_027575215.2 Hydrozoanthus sils
ACGAGCGAGTTTTTTCGCTCACTGCCAGGAAACCTGGCTTTGATATCATCCCCGGAATTCGGTAGTCTTTTTTGCTTCTCTTGTTTTGGTAGAAGCGCTCGTGTCGCACACTGTTTAAGCATATCTTCGCCGATTTCGACATGCAGGAGTAAGTTAAAAGCACTCTATTAATCCGGGAAAGACGTCAAATTTGTTCGAACCAAGTCTTCTACACATTATAAATAATTGGCTAAAACGTTGGACATTTTTCAATAGGATAATATAATATTAACCGAATCTCAAATATATTTTCACAAACTTCCCTAGAATGTACCAAGATTTTGTAGCCCCAACATTGAAAGGCGGTTTAGTTTATCTCTCTTTCAGCATAGGCATTGTGCATGGAAGTGCGAGTTTAAAATACAGGATATGATTAAGACAAGGGTTAATTAAAGACTTTTTCTTCTTTCTTTGGACGAGCGGAGACAAAATCAATTTTGTCTCTCGTCCAAAAAAGGAGAAAAAGACGTTAATGAACCCTTGTCTAAAATTACAGATGTGTAACTAAAATATCAGGATTCAACAATATCTTTCATTTTAACATATTTCAAAATCGCAAAAGCCATTTGTTATAAACATTGACATAAATTAAAATTAACAACAATTATTTAACGAAATACCAGATCCAATGACCCTAAAACTTTGCACCTTAACACGAACTCAAATGTATGCTATAAAAACAAGTTGTTTTGTAATTTGTCTCATTCGATTCAAGTTATCCATCCAAGTTATATATGAGTTTATTATTTATTAATGAAAATCAACATCAAACGTCGTACATTTAAATTTTGATGTTTCAAAAAAATTCGTGAAACCTACGGTCAAGCTACTTTAAGTATTAAAACTTATTGTGCAGTTATTAAAGCGGATGTTGGGGTTTTGGAGTTCAGGCTGAATAAGTTCTTATATTTCGGGGTATTTTTTCCAGAGCCAGGATGATTAGGTTCTTGTTTGCATAATTTGCAAAAGTTATAGTAGTGATAGCAATCGAGGATCGACAAACAGTCTACGGAATAACCCCTAATTTGCATACGTTTTCAACGCGCGAGCCTCGTTTGCATGATAGCTAATTTCCATAGAAACAGAGGATGCTTTGACCAAAGACAGCAATGGCGGATCTTTCACAGAAAACGTGTAGTTAAATTTAGAGCTTTTGTACTTCTAGCGCGCGTTGTTTCGTTAAATGATACGTGTATGGCCGGACAGTACAATGTCGAAATAAAGAGATTCTGCTAAATTGGCTATATATAGCAACTTTCAACCATCAAATTACCTTGACTGATATGGAGCCAAATTCTAAGAATTCAAACTTCGAAGAACCAAAGTTCATAATTTGTGTGCACCTAGTCATAAGACAGCACCAGCGCCTATATTTACAGAGTAGTTCGAGCAACTACTCAACTATGACTTTGGGAAGTATCAACGTCAAATTCCTCGGAACGGAAAAGATATGATGAAATACTCGAGCTCTCACAAATCTGAGAACACGTGCTGTACAAGTCGGCAAGAATAAAGTAAAAAAATCATGCACAAAAAACTTTGTTTTACACATCTGTTTATAAACCCTGGAAGTATTTGTTGACGAAATATCTGCTAAAAACTTAGCCGCTCTCTCTCAGGACGGAAAAGCAGTTTAGCTCACAAACATAATTAATGTGCACCTAGTCATAAAGCAGATGAGTTACGATCCTTGTTCGTTTAGGATTCTACAATCCCTCAACTAAGAGTGTGTGAAGTGAGGAAGAAAAATATGGGCTCGTTATTGAATTATATAATCAAAAAGAAAAACGGTGTCATTCACAGCGCTGTATATGTTGTTGCAAGCTGGCTGTGAATAATTTGCTAACACCACGCGGGTTTTCAATTTCAGCTGTTCGCTACAATTACATTCAATTCGTAACAAACGGCGCAGTGGAACAACTGATAGCGTTTTGCCCCCGAAAGCTAGCTAAAGCTGGCGTGCCTGGGATCAAAATTCGTCCGGCTCTTATTTCTTACTTTTTTTTGTATTCCTATCACTTACTTGTTGTCTTTTTCATGGCTCTCATTCCATCTTGAATACGTTTTCAAACAAATCTATTTTCTTATTATTTGTCATCTTTTTATATATCAACGAGCAAGGTATAAGTTCAAACATACACAAATATTTTAGTTTTAGTACAGTGATAAATTATTACAACATTTTACGACTCTGTTTGGTGCCCTGCACAGTTTGTAAAATAGCTACAATTACAAGCTCAACTTTGAGAAATTTGCATCCTCCCAAATCGAAAAACAATACACTAATTAAACCCAGGAGCAAATTTTTTCTCGCTCCATTGCACGTGAACTGTACACACATCTACGACTGATATATAATGTTGGAACTGTTCATATTTAGTTGTTCTTAAGCGTGTGTATTTCTGCCGAATTGAATACAGCAGTAGGCTTGATGCCGGATTTCTCAGAGGACACCATTCCTCATGAAAAAACAGTTGGACGACCTTCAACGTCGAGCAAGCATGAATGCTCAAATTGCTGCGTCTGGGAAGCTCTTAGTAGCGATAATGAACTAGAGCTTCATATATAAGTCCAAGGATATGAGCCATGTGCCTGTGCGATAAAGAGAAAGATTTAGGTATTTATTAAAGTGTATATCATAGTCTTGTATGAAGTTTCCCATTTTCTTTTAATTATGTTTATTTGTTTAATAGCTTATGAGTGGTTATTCTACTCTATAACTCAGTCTGTACTGTAAACGAGTTGAGCCATATCTTAGTTGGGCTGTTTTGGCCTTATCAGTCCGGAGGCATTGCTCTCCCCCCTCTTTAACGTCTACATATACTATACTAAACATTTCAAATATGACACTGCAACATGCATGTCTACCATTTCGACAATTTTAAATTACGACAGTTACGTGGGCTGTGGAGATATAAAAGTGATGGAAGTTATCAATAAATCTCGTTCAATCTCGAATTTTGATAACACTTTCCTGCTGTTAAGCTTTGCTCTGAAAACAGTTAATGTCTTGCGATGAAAACAACATTTGAAACATAACAATCGAAGTGAAAGTGTCAGTCATACAGCTAAAATAAATGTGGGAAGCAAATGGCAAAGACAACATTGCAAAGACACACAACACAAGTGCAAATCCGTAGCAAGATTTTAAATCAATCATTGAGAAACTGGCGAATCAGTAATAACAGATATCACCTAGTAACAAGCTAAGATTTGAAATCATACCTTTCATGACGATTGGTCGACATCTGCGTTCAAGATCGCTATTTTACTTTTAACGCTAAATCGTCTTCTCCATGCCACATTCTCTTTTCTCAGTGAAACTCACATTCGGCCGAATTCTCCGCAGTTTTCTTCGAATAACAGGCAATTGGAGATATACAAGAATTTCATGGTTGGACTCAAAGCATTGGTAAAGCCATTCGTTGCTTTTCGTAACTGTTTCTATGCGCTATAAGACGGGAAAATACGGGAACAAGGGCCTAATGCTATGTTAGAAAAGCTCTTCACTGTTGCCATGTTGCTAAACATGCAAACGAGGCTCGCGCGTTGAAAACGTATGCAAATTAGGGGTTATTCCGTAGACTGAAAAGTACTAATGTATGCCATAATTGTAAAGCCTTTAATCTTAAACAGCAAAAATGTCACGCCTTGTTTAAGCAATAGTCCATGCAGCTGTATCATTGGCCTGACCGTGAGTTTGCAGTTGTATGTTCATCATGCTAACTTCAATAGCAAAATATGCCTGCCTTGTTCGCCAATCCATTCTATACTGTAAAGAACAAAACATGCTTCGCTATTTGCAGTATATATGTAAATTGTATGTTCAAAGAAAGACAAAATAAAAATTCACCTTGCCCTAAAAGGGAAAAATAATTACACAGAAACGTAAATACGCAAAGAAACGTAAATTGTTTATTTCTCTTATGATTGTTACCGTTGGAATCAAAGTATAAAGATCACAAGTTTATTTTTGGCTGTCTAATTCCACCGAATAAACTGCCCTCAACTTCAAGAAATTAAGGGGTTTTTTGGTGTTTTCTTGGACGGAGTCAGCTTCTGACGTTTGTAGATTAAAGATTGAGACTGACATGTCTGTTTACACTCTTTGAACTTTGAAAATGTAGGAGTCAACATTGCTGCGAGAGATAACATTACAAAGGCTTTTGGATTTTGATTACCTGTCAACATCATATGCCATTGGCTCGCACTTCACATAAAATACATATTTTAGCTCGTAAAATGCGCCTGATAAAGGCGGAAAAAGTGATCATAATAAGATATATACGTATAGTCTTGCGAGTCCAAAAAAGAGGCAGTCGTTTGGAGCTACCCTTATTACGCTTGGAGCAAACATCATTACGCTTGGAGCCACCCTTATTACACTTGGAGCCATCATTATTACGCATTGAGCTACCATTATATATATTATGCTTGGAGTCACCATTAAGCATAGAGCCACTCTTAATATGCTTGGATTCTCCCTTATCGTGCTTGGCGCCACACTTATTACGCTTTGAGCCACCATTATTACGCATGGAACGACGCTTATCAAGCATGGAGCAACCATAATTACGCTTGGAGCCACCATTATCACGCACGAAGCCACCCCTATTACGCTTGGAGCCACCATCACACATGAAGCAATCCTTATTACAGTTGGAGCCACCGTTATTATGTTTGGAGCCAACATTAACACGCCTGGAGCCACAGCTATTACACTTGGAGCCACACTTATTTTGCTTGTAGCCACAATTTTTAAGCGTTGAGCCACCCTTACCGCGCTTAGAACCACCCTTATTATGCATGGAGCCACCATTATTACGCATGGAGTTACCCTTATAACGCTTGGATTCACCCTTATCACGTTTGGAGCCACATTTATTATGCCTGTAGCCACCTTTATTACGCATGGATATACCCTTATCACGCTTGGATTCACCCTTATTATGCTTGAAGCCACCCTTATCACGCTTGGAACTACCATTATCATGCATGGAGCCACCATTAGTAAGCTTGGAACCACCATTATTACGCACGGATCTACCCTTATTACGCTCTGAAACACCCTTATCATGCAAGGAGCCACCCTTGTTAAGCTTGGAGCCACCATTATTACGCATGGATTAACCCTTATCTCGCTTGTCGCCACACTGACTACGCTTGAAGCCACCATTATTACGCATGGAGCTACCCTTAGTACGTTCGGAAACACCTTTTCATGCAATGAGCCACGCTTTGTTACGCTTGGAGCCACCTCCATTATGCTTGTGATTAGTAAGCCAGGGGCCTCCACACATGCTACTGCGCTAAAACAAAACATTTTTAGTACTTTTTTTGAGTTTATTCATAACTCTAACTTGTATCTCTTTAAAGATATTTAAATCGTACAGGAAAGCGAAAAACCCACCGACGGAAGCATCGACAGGAAAAAGACAAAACTCATGAAAACTTACAAAATAGAAAACACAACAGAAAATTTTTAGTCCACTTAAAAATCTAGTAGGCACCTTCTTTAGGGTTCACCAACGGTTAATAACGACTAAAAATCTAAATCTTACAAAACAGAAAACTACAATAAGGTTTCACAAAAGAAAATACTTATTCCACGTTAAAGTTTAGCTGGGATCCCTAAAGGCTAACAGTCTAATAACTACTGAAGATAAAAAAAATTACATAAAAACACAAGACTACAAGACTACAATATGTTAGTTCACGTTAAAATCTAGTAGGGTTTTTCTAAGGGCATTTTTAACAGTTTAAAAATTGTTTCTAAAAAACCCAGACACTAGAACTACAAGAAAAAATAATCAATCTACGTTTAATCGTTGTGGGAAGCTTCAAAAATTTCAAAAACCTTTTTTACAGGTGAAACAAAATACATGACGCTAAATTCCTGAGTTGATGAAAAAAACACAATGATTTACAAATGCAGAAGTTTTTAAAAGCCCTCAAGCTTTTTCCTCCCTTAGTACTACAGGGTAAGGATTTCAAATGTTCTAATGATAAATTAAAATCCATTCAACATTAGTAAGGTCAAATAACTAATTGTATAAGTTTTAAGACACATATGTAATATCACTGTATATTTTTGAAAAGATGATAATTAAAGCATATTATTAAATTATAATTATTATAGAATTGAAATAACCTCAAATGTTTTCACTTTGGTGAAAACTTGTTACAATACAAGGGTTTGGTAATAAAACATTGCGGCTCGCAAAAAATACCCCCTGAATAATTGGATGTGTTTCTATTACGGCTGCTATACTGTTAACCAGCGCTGATATTCACGACCAACACATGGAGCTTTATGCCTGGCTATATTGGTGCCTGATTATATATATTCGTGCCTGATTACAAATTTTTATACTAATGTAAATCTTTTATAACTTATATTATTTATACAAATCTTGAAATGAATAGTGCAGTTGTTTTTCTTTTGTGGGTCTTGAGGTAAAAATCCGGACCTTAAGGTATGAACATTTATACAAACGTTCCATTGGTTTCTGTGGATCCACGTTTGTCATTTTGTCAAATTGCATGCGTTCTGTTTAAACCTGATGAGTCATTTACCTGCACAGCAAACAGACAATCAGCCTTCAGGGTCTTCACTTTTATCATTTCTTGTTTTTCCTGAGTTCATCGATGGCTGCTCACCGATAAGCGTGTTACCTTTGTTATCATGGCTTTCAATGTTGTAGGTTTGCTGGTTATTTACCGTGGTTTCCTGGCGCTGATCTTGATTGACCATCACTGAAAGAAATCGCACGCATACACAGTCAATAATGCAAAATCAATCTTAACAGTTTTTTCGATCTTGCACTGTCTTCTTGAATTAGTAAAATAAAATATTGAAACAAGTCGTCTATATATCAAGCATTACTGTTCTCAAACCGGTTGTCCAGCTAACAAAATAACGAATAAAAACAGGCGTAACCTTTGTACCTGAAGCATTCTTATTTAATGTGACAACAAATTCTGGACATCGCTTAAAGCAAAAAAGTTTATTACGCTAAAGTTAGATAAAATATTCAAACAAGTCGTCTAGATATGAAGCATTACTGCTCTCAAACCTGTGTAGTTAACAAAATAACGATATACAGGCGTAACATTTGTATCTGAAGCATTCTTATTCAGTTAATGTGATAACAACTATTAGACATCGCTAACCGCACTTAAACGAGATCTGTTCAACAAAATAGTAAGAAAGAAACAAGTGTTAAAAAAGTGCTTTTAAATATTTTAGACAGCACTAAGTCACGACCATCGCTATTGACCTGGGCCGAGTTGTTCAAAAGACGATTAGCCCTAACCAGGGTTAACTATCATGACAACCAATAGGTTTTGTTAAGAGTTAACCCTGGGTTAGTACTATAATCGGCCTTTGAACAACAGGGCTCTGATACTGATCTCTTCATGGTGTGGCTCTGCGTTTAACTAAGTAATGATGGACTGATAACCGAGGCGATTACCATTGGTACTTGATGTCTGTGGGCTGTACATGTACACCTGGCGTTGATCCTGCAGAAAGTTGACTGAAAGAGCTGTATATACAACAGAAAAAAACACGCGTTTAGTGTGCAATACTGTAGGGGGTAAAGAAACGTAATTACACAAAAGCTAGCTAATGAACAAAGTAATTTAAAGATAGCTCAGAAGGACAGCTCTTCAACTTCTCTTAGCTCACAAAGGTCTTGTCATGAGCTTAGCACACTGACGCATTTTACAGCTCGTTTCTAATAGTACGGGATACGTTAATAGTCTGATTAGTGAGGTTAATGATTCAAGCACCTTATCTTTATAAAAAGATAAATACTAAGGTATTCATCTTCGCTTGATCAAGAAAAAGGGAGTCTTGTGGGAGCTGAGAGACCATACTTCACGCAGCTTAGCTTACTTGGGAGATTATTGGTTAAATACGCGACATATTTCTAGGATCAAAGGTGCTCATCTTCGGTTGATCAAGAAAGTGAATCTGGAGCGAGCTAGGTGACAATACCTCACCGGGAAGGTTAAAGCGGACGAACGTCTGACGTAATTCCAAGATCAATGCACATAGCATCAATATCAGACAAGCTTTCGGTATTTGTACCTCTACTGACAACTGATGAAAAGGCGTGTTTAAAAATACTTACCAACTGGTTGAGATTCCCCTTTTTCTTTTACGAAACTTAGCGCGGCTTGAAGGACTTCAACGTTATTGTTTGTAGACACCAGTGTCTTGCACTGATTGCTGATCGAAACAATTTCCTTCTCTTCTACAGCTCCTATTCAAAACCGTTGTTGCAAGAAACAAAATTGAACGAAAAAGCCAATGAAATCAATGGGTATAATAAGTATAAACTCAAGGAGAAACCACACTACTTTGACTCTATGAAATTAAAGTATCATACTTTGCTTTAACTAAGATGTCCTACCAAAACAGCTTAAGTTTGAGAAGGTTAATGACATAAAATGTATAGCCAGATTTCGCTTACTTAAGTAAAATATGTTGTTTATTATTCACCGGTCATATGTGATTTAGGTGAAAATAATTGATCTATCAACTTGTTCTTTATCTACCAGCATTATTTGGCAGAAAAAGCTATTGTAACGCAAAAAAAAACTTGTTTTTGAAACTGATAAAACCATTCGTTTACTTTTTAAAAAAGTAAATTAAAGCCTACACTCCTAAGCCTCCAAGAGAGAATAACGCACCTCTCGGGGAGAATGAAGATTCCGTCATCAAAACTGATGATTCTGCTGAGGGGCTTTCACAAGAACCTTGCAGCTCAGAGTACAGATGTTCGTCTTCTTTTGTTGCAGGCAGTTCTCTTTCGGCAACTATTTGTGTGATAGAATTTACAGAATGTTTTGTTATAGCCGAATTAGTTTAATCTATCATCATAACCATATGAAAACCGTATGTTCGAATTTGCGCGGTTATAAATGAATAAGTTATTATAAATTACTATTGTTATTATTATTATCATAATCACCACCAGCACAACCACTCTCATCTTTACCATCACCATCAACATGACAGTTACCATCAGCATCAGCATCATCACCTTCACCACAACCATCACAGTTACCATCACTTTCATCACCACCTTCACCATCACCTTGACCATAACCATCACAGTAACTATCACCATCATTCTTCAACATACCACAAACATCACTTACCATCACCTTCACAATAACCATCACTATCGCAATCACCATCAACACCTTGATCATTACCATCAGTTAACATCACCATCACAATCACCATCATCACCTTCACCATAACCGTCAGTTACAACGACCATCGCAATCAACATGGCCACAAAAGCGTTTACATCATTTAAATCATAATTACGGCTACCAGCAGAACCACTCTCACCTTCACCATAACCATCCGTTATCTTCACCATCGCCATCATCACCCTCACCACCACCATAACTATCACAGTCACCATAATCACAAGAGCCGTTGCTATTATTACCATATCATCATTACCAACACCATAAACTGTGACCTTACCCATCACTATAACAGTCATCATCACCAGCAATATCACCTTCAGCTTTCATCACGATTATCACCGCAACCATCACTATCACCATCACTACAGTGATCACATTAACACCATTACAACAAATACCACTTTCGTCACCATCAACACCGTGAACACCCCAACACCACAACCATTATCATCACCACCATCATTTTCATTATGCATCGCTCTCTCTCTCTCTATCGTTGTAGAACCGTACTCTAGTCTATTCCAATCAATTATTGACGCTGAAAACCGTAATTTTATCTTTCAAAAAGGAAAGCAGTCACAAACCACATATCAACTTTATCTCCTTTGTTACTTATAGTCAAAATAGCGCAGTGAACGCACAAGGAAAACAAAAAACGGAGGAAATTATTGATAGATAGTTGAACAACGGTCGGCGGGTCTATTGTACAGGTAACAGGTAACAGGTAAC